>JAUMHI010000033.1:15998461-16012586 GCA_032359435.1 Enteromius unitaeniatus
TTTTTTTGAACACAGAAATTTGCTTTATTGTGTTCACTGAGTAGCCCAGATCTTCATTTGGCAACTTGCTGAATGATTTATCAAAATGAGTCCCTCACAAGAGTTTATGAACGATGCATAAAGACATCCAAATCAGTAATTTGTTAGTGAAATGGACTACATTTGCTGTGCTATAGGTTTGGAGCTGCTTGTATTGTTTGCTCAATGAAAGGAACCGGTTCACAAGAGTCATTTGTCCATAAAACGGACTACACTGGCAGTGCAATATTTGATTCCCTAAACAGTATAGACTTATGAGTGAGAATACGACTGCTGAATTTGATTCGCTAAAAAGAACCAGATCAGAAGAATAATTTGTTTGTGAATCAGATTACATTAGTCAGGACTGTTTGTGTTCACATTTCTCAAGAACTCAATAGAAAGATGTTTTTGCACTGTTGTCATGTTAAATTCAGTCTTCAGCTTTTTCTTCTTCTTCTTTTTTTTTTTTTTTTTTGTCATAGAACAGATTCAAACAAAACAAGAAGATAGAGTAACAATTGGTTTTTGTGAGGTGCACCACTTGTGCTCAATCACAGTGTTGCAATGGATGATGCAAACAAAAATGCCTTGTTTTGTGCAACGGATGATGTTGAGAAATCCTTTGAGCTTAAAAGCCTGGCCAAGCTTCAAGGTGTGTCTCCTTAGGGTTAGATTAAACTGGATATAAAACCTTACGTCAAGGGCCTTGCAACAGCTGTCTAAATAATAGTACTAAGTAGTTATTTTGAAAGGGTTTTATCCAAAGTGCTTCCGGTAAACTTCAAGTGTGTAACTTGGTACCTTTCTCAAGGGAATAATGGTGACAATGTTTTGTGGGACTCAAACCAGCAACATTTTGGTTGCCGGCCAAGCGTTAACCACTGCACTTCATTAGCTTAATTAAAACTGCATGATGTATTAGTCTAGGGCTGTTGTTGTGCTTGCAATTTGAAATGTCTTCTGATGCTAATTAAGTCCGTTCAGTGTTTACCAGTCAACCAGTTTGGCCATTTTATTTTGGCACGTGCCTGCATCTTCATGTCATATTGTGGGAAAGGAACCAGGTTAGGCTATTTGAAGCCCTGTCAAATTGACAGCTGTAATATTTTGACATGTAACATCTTCATTCAGTGCTTTAATTATGCAATAATTGATAAATCAAACATGTCTCAAGCACCAAGAAGATTTGAGAGCGGAACGTGTAAACAGCTGTTCTGTTATGCTAGTGTGAAACAGGTTTTGATAAAGCTTCTGTTATATTTAAATGCTGTTTATTGACTTTTTAGCATTGTATATTATTTTTAGGACAGTGCCAAAAGATAGAAAAGATTGAGGATAATTGGTATGAGCATGAGCTTTTTGAAATGAACATTTTGCTGTTCTTTTGAGAACAGGAATGAATGGAGAAGGTTCACCAATTTTCTTCTCTGATGCTTTTCTTTTACAATTTAGATAATGCAAACCAGATATGCACTCATTAGAAGCACATACTCAAACGCTATGGGTCTCCAAACGGCTATCATAACAAACACTGTTCATTAAAGAGTGTTCCTTGTATTGCTTAACGTTAATTAACTAAGATACAAAGACTACTTTGGGCTTGACTTTGCATATTCTGGAGGTTGTTATTAGACGAGCAGTTGAGATGAGTTGAGACTGCTGTTTAGTACAATAAATATAGGATGATTTATAGATTTAATTAAGAAATTTAGCAGACTTTTGCATTTGAATAGCAGCTTAATGAGCTGTAATAGGAATAATAGGTTATTCCAAACATTTGGTTTTAAGTAAGTTTGATAGTTCAAACTACGGTGGCCAAGAGAGGTGCAAAACAAATCACAATTATAAAACAAAATAACAAATTACAAACACAAATCGAAAAAAACATAAGAACAGTTCTGAAAAAACTACAACAATTCAGAAAACATTAGAACAAGTCAGGAACACAACAACAAATCAGAAAAACCAGAAGAGGTAGGTGTGGTTTGAGATTTCGCTGACTGGATGAGACACCTGTCAGTCAAGCGATACAGGAAGAACAGCAGACTAGCAGTAGAAAGTCTTAAAGTAACAGTTTAAATATATTGTATGAAATACCCTTATTATGTAATAAAAAATATGCATGTACATTTGCATTATTATAACTACTTATATTATTTTGAGTCAGATTACAAAAAATTAGTTGCCATGATAGGAGGGTGTTTCTAATACTATCACGCCAGCCAGTTTCACTGATCCCGATTCAGCCATCATAGTTCGCTCACAGTCACCTGACTCAACCTGATGTCACGGCAATTCATACATATTTTACGAGGTGGCTTATTCATACAAATTTGTACGACCTCACTCGTATGAATACATATGATTTATTCTAAATCGTACGTATTTTACGAGATGCCAATTCATATGAATTAGTACGAATGATCTAAACATAACCCTGCCCCTAAACCTACCCATCACGTGGTTTTAGACAAAGCGTACGAAATCGTACGTGTGAGGTCATACGAATTAGTACGATTTTGCACAAATTTGGCACCTTGTACTAATATGTAAGAATTGCTTGTGTGATTGTGTTGCCTGACTATTGATTACAATCACCTGAATCCAATAGAGCACACTGAATATAAGCAGTGTGACGGCTGAGCTCGAGGTAACTTGCTTTACTTACATTTATGCCTCTTCATGATGAATTCTCATGTCTATGCTCTTTGAAGGATGTCATGTCTCGATAACGTTATCCGAGTTTCAGCTGCACCGAACACCTTTTAATGAAGGAATCAACAAACTCTAAGAAACAGAGATCTTCAAGGAGTTTATGCTCTTCTACTTACCTCTGTACCTACCTGGAAAGGTTCATCAAGGAAGGAGAAGCGATCAGAGAACACTCTCATCTTTTCATTTACTGTTTTGTTTGCCCTGCAAAACCTTTATTAAATACCTTTTAACTTACCTTCAGCTGTCTTGACTCCTCCATGCATGAGCGTTACAAATACAGTGTCTATGGGAGTGACCTCACTGTCGTACAGTTTCTCTCTCTTTATTATACTTGTTATTGTATACATGTTTGTTTGCATTTGTAATTTGTTATTTTGCTTCAGAATTGTGATTTGTTTTGCACTTCTCAGCCACTGTACAAGTTCCTAACCATATAATATATATATATATATATATATATATAAAGTTAATCTTGTGTCTTGGTGCATCCCAAATAAATAAATAAATCAACAAGTTTAGCACGCAAAACCACTAATGATGTTTTCCTCCTTGCACATTATTTGAGTCTTAACGTGCTTACAAAACTTTTATTGTTTTGTTTTTGTGCTTTTTACGTGCTGAGCGGGTGATAATATTACCATGTCATGTAATATTTTTTTTGTGCTGCAAGTAAATACTGCAAGTTTAAACAAAATATATAATAAAACATTTGAATGTTTGGATTGAGAAACTACTTAAATTTATTAGATATAAGTGGCATTGTGTGTGTTTAAAACATTCCTCAACTGTTAAAACAGCTTCACAAAGGTTAAAAAATAATAATAATAAAATCAATTTGGCAGTATTCGCCAACAGGCAAATATTGGCCCTTAGTAAAACATTGATTCTGACATGGTTGTGGGATTGTTGGGGGATGCAGCAGTAGTTTGCTCCATGCCCTTTTACTTCCAGACAACTGGGCCCAATTCAAACGCCATCCCTGTGGATTACTACATCACTGTTCATCTGCAGCCGTAAGCACAGCAGAACACAAACTCAGCATGTGGAAGATGTGCTACCACTCCATTTGTGAAAGCTCGGAGGGATTCAGGTTCACCCCGGTAAAAAGATTCTGGGAGGTTGCTGTGACAGCCATGCTAAACCTAAACCTGCTGCAACCGTGCTTGACAGAAAGGACATGCTGCACATGGGGACCGAGAAAGCCTTACTAAGGGGAAATCAAAATAAAGAATGTCAGATTGGCCTTGACTGAGTTATTAATCTGCATTAAAGTGCAGTATTTATATATATATATATATATATATATATTATCTTTTTTTTTTTTACTTTGTTTTACTATTGTTGTTGATGTTGTTATTTATTATTATTTTTACTTAATTATACTACGTATAAAAATGACTTTTTTCCACAATTATGTCATAACAATCGGAAGTGACATCAGTTTAAAACAATACAATACAATACAAAAACAATATGTACTATATGTGGCAGCAGTGCACCGCCATTATATGGGGATGTTTATATTATAATGTTTCTCATAATTAGCAGATTGTGTTAAAGTAAGTATAAAGTGGAAACACATTTGATTTATATTAAATCAGTAAAACTAAGAGAAAGCCTTTTATCTGCCAAACAGTGTTCAATTTTAAATCAGCAGATATTTTGACTTGTTCTTGTATATTCATGCATTTGGCCAAAAAACGCTCAGTTTAAAGTGGTTTAGTATTGCTTTAATAAGCTAAGTATGATCGTACGTTTCTCTAATCTGATGTTGAAGTGACTGGCAAATAAAAAGAGGCTTTCTCTGAAATGAAGCCAGTGCAGTTTTATTTGTTTGCCCTGTGGGTCACGTTTAGCCGCACTCACCTCTATTAACTCCTGCTTATGCATCTCCCATCGGTCCCTTCGCTCTTTCAAGAATTCCAAGTTTCCTCCTCTTCATTAATTGGATTCTGCCTGCATCCTTAGATATTGTCTCTGGGTTTTCTTTCTGTCTGGCTGCACCTGAAAGACCTGGAAAAAGCCGTAGGGTGAACGGCATGTGGGTTTAAATGAGGACATCCCTCCCTTGAAGAACAAGAGAGTTTAAGTTTTTTTTTCTAACCCTAACCCTAACCCTAACCCTTTTAAAGACTACAGAAAGACATAGTCTACATGTTTTTTTTTTTTTTAGATTTTCTTGAAGGTGTAAGTGGTCAGGATGTGATATTGTCCACGGATGCTGCTATTCACATTTCTTATTTTCTCAACCAACAGGATACCAATCATATTCATTAATGAAAAAATTAAAGAACAAAATTCCCTCATTCACTTAGTATTAAATAAAATGTACTGGACTCAAGGTTTTGTACTGAGCATCCACTTTTTCAATTAAATATTTCAAGTGACAGAAAAAATGCTTGAGGACAAACATGCATCTTTGAATATGTGATTTATTTAAAAACATTCATTCATTCATTTTTGTGGAAAATCTTTTGAGAATTTGTCTTGCGTGACTTCTCATTGACTAACATCAGAAACATCCTGTCAAACAGCAATATTGAAAAGTTTTGCAGGTTGCACATTGTCTGTTTAGGGGAAAGTGACCTACTTTTACAATCTGCCACAGTACTTTGCTATGTGCATGATTCTTTAAAAAAGAAAATGCAAACACACTGCTGCATGCCCCAATACTATAGTATTATCGTGTTAATGGTTCCCAAAATAGTAATGTCATAAATGATGCATACCATAGTTTAAGGCAGGTAACTGTTATGGCATTATGTCAGAAAAGTACTGTATATTATCATGCATGTGCAAAAACATGGTATTACATTGGTATTGGGTCCAAAAATGTATGCTGTGGTCTAACACACCACAAAGGTACACCTGCACATGGTTTACTGCGTTTTGTTTTAGTACTTTGGAGTTACAACGTATTACCATGGTATATTAATTTTGATAAATTTAAGCAGGCATTTTTATAGCAGGTGATGCAATCTTTACTGGTGCATTCTATAAAAGAATAATAATCATGCACAGCCAGACAAATTTATAGTGCCAGTCATATATCTCTGATCCTTTAATTAATGCATGCTTGTAAGCAAAATTTTTCTCATCTGGAAAACTAGAAAGATTACAGTGGCCTAAAGCAGGCGTCCCTCCACTATTGTTGTGACTGACTCCCGGGCAATAAAAACACTCTGTCTCTTAGCAGCTCGAGAATTAAAACACCCTGATTAAAGCCTTAGACTTCAGTCCCCACTCATCACGAGTTCACGTCGAATCCAGCCGGCGCGCTAACTAATTTAAAATCAGTAGCGTTCAAGGGCTCTGACTTGCAAAGTTCCAAGCCAAACTTTGAGCACAATGAAATTGGGTAATTTCTCAACAGACCGAATCCTCCCGCGGCGGCTGGTAATCATGGTATCATTATCACTGATTCTGTCTCCCGCATCTGCGTGTGTTTTCAAGTGACAGTGCAATTCATGGACAGTGACCGTGATGCGAATGAACTCCTTCGCCTGTAACCGCCGTAGCACTCACTTCGCTGGACAGAAACATCCTCTGAAAGTGTCGCTAATGTGGGAGCCGCTGTGCCGGGGACATCCAAAATAATTGGCTCAGTGGGGTCTTGTTTTATTTCAAGTCAAGTGATTCAAGGGCAACAGATGTTGCAAACTTAGAATTGCATATGCTTGTAAACATTTTTTTTCCTTTTTGTACCAGAAACTCATTATTTGGATTTGTAATGGAAAGAGGCACACAGTGGGACAACATGTCACATTTGGTGTTCTTATGCACTGATCAAATGATAGCCAGCATCCTCAGCCATGTCTGCATCATCTATTCTGCTTGTTCCAGGGTCTGAGTTTTTTTCATTTATGCCACTTTTTACTGCCTCGAGCTGCATGAAAATGTAGCTGGATGGATTGTCTAAATGTGTCAATGTATGCTGTTATCACTGCTTATAGATTACGAGAAGACGGGAGCATGGCGGCGACAGAGGAACTTTTATTTCCTCACATACGGTATCAGTTCAACGTTTATTGACACCATTTCAAACATGCCATGGACATGTTTGGTCTGATCATTCTAAAATCTCATTGAATGTCAAATCTTCAGCAATATCAAACCCTAACCCTGTCAAGTTAAAAAAAGAAGGGAAAAAAAAAAGAATAATTGTTTAATCTTAAGCATATTGTATTTCAGAGCTTGCTCACATTTATTTATTTAATGCAATTTAATATGAATATATCTAAAATGATAATGATGCTGTTGAAAATTATTATTTTTCTATAAATTATAAATATTAAATATTAGACATTAGATTTCAGATATACTCTCTCTCTCTCTCTCTCTTTCTCTCTAACACACAGTAAATTATGTGTTACATAATTGCATACCTTTTTAGTTATATTCAAAATCCACTTGATTCTAAGTGCCCCTTGCATTTAAAAGGGCATTTCTGTTTCAGTCTATGCTTTCGATTAAAATTTGCTGCAGATGTGCCAATTAGTTGGCAGATCTTTGCATTTGCCCGCAGGTCAAACAACAACAAGTCCAGCAAGATTCATCCGGCTTTACTTTCCGCTGCCGTCCAAGCGGAAAATGAAGGACTTCTTCTGCCGAAAAGAATTCACATCATTAAGGCATTGTACTGTGAAAAAAAAAATCACAGAAAGGTTTGTTGCAGTCAAAAAACATATGACACGCTGTGCGCATTCATCTAAAGAGGCAAAACAAGCCAAAGTAGGGCCATTTATTACTTTTCAGCAATCCTAATGCTTCTAATTGTCATATTTAGAGAAATCCACAATAGCTGGTGGTAAGAGGCTTTTGTTATTCAAGACTCGTTCTTCCAAATGCACACACATTGTATGCTGCTATTCGTAAACATATGGGTTTTTTTTTTTTTAAGTGGCCCAGAAGTAACCATATCAGTGCCTGAGGATATAGAACAGATAGAGAACGGCGGTCATACAGCCAAGATCTCATTACCGATGGCTGCTGCGATATTCCCTTTGGAACGCACAGAATATGTTCTCAAAGCACTGCCATTCCCTGCATCCGTCCGTGAAATGAATACAAGCCGGTTATTTGCATGCATGTAGAAAACATGCCACAACCATTCAAAGATACAAGTTTAACTTTGCACACCAACAAAATGGTTCCGTACCATTCTGCCATTCGAGTGCTCATCATGTAAACGAAACTTCTCTCTGACTCTGAGAAATAATAGATCATAGATGCATTGTTATGGCAGTTCATATTCGCTCAGGCCTTGTTTCTATTCCACCCCAAAAAAATCTTGAAAGAAAATCAAGCCGCTCTGCACTTTCAAAGAAACTTCTGGATGTGTCTCGTTTCGTTTCGTGCACACAGGGATATGCTAATGAGCTCTGATAGCTGATGTGCAATCGGAGCGTGTGCGTCGACATTTCAGACATACGCTCCCCTCCCCCACTTTGTCTTCGGCTCAGTTTAGAGCCTCAGTCATGCAAGTGATCGGTTTGCTTTTCGCATGCAGTCGGGCCTCATAAAACCGAGGCTTTCTCACAAAACCCAGCGCTGGTGTTTGTCGGTTTTGTTGAGATTGGTTTTTAACTTCCCTCACAGTGGTTTAGGACTGATTTCTGAAGGCGTGTGAGACAACAATCATTTGAGATTAGTTTTGCAGTGTCTCGTACTCCAGTAAACATGGGAATTTGATGTTCTAATTCTAATCTCGGCTGTTTGCTTCAATAGGAGCCATTGTACGTCTGTAATGTGACCTTTTTAAATGCAACAGGATAGTCAATGAGAAAGTAAATGTATTGGAGGCAATTAATTGGATGGTGAATGGGTGTAAGGTTGGAGATTGTTGGAATGGTTGAAGTCTAAGAGGGATTGGTGATGTCAAGCAAAAAATAAATCTTTTCAGAGACAGAGATTTGCATTCTGAATAATGTACATGTAATAAACTGCACAAAAAAAAACCTTTAAACTTTTGTTTAGGGAACAGTTCTCACTCTTATCTAGTTACTTATCATCATCTGTATTACTTGCAAATTTGTAAGTAAGGTTCATTAGTACTTTTTAAGCACATAATACTGACTCATTGACCATATTTTAGATTGGTTAATCCTGTTTAATTTTATAAAATTGTATTTTATTTTGTAGTTATGAATAAATAAATGAGAATAAAGTGTGTCATCTTCAAGGCTTTCGCAGACGGTTTTCAGCAACTGCAGCGCCTGACCTGTCCAACTGTCGTGTGATCGAAAGGCGGCTGCAGCGCCGATCAAAGTCGGACAAATGATCTTACCAGAATGCATTGTTTTGTAAGCCGGCAGCTGATTTCTTTCGGTGCTGCTTTAAGTCGAACGCACCTAATGTTAAGGCCAAGCTTAAACAGCTGAGCAGAAGTAATCATTTAACACAAATTTTGTTCTATATATTGATAAATGGAAAAGCAGGGCCACCGCTTCCAAATATGAATTAAACCAGAACATAACATTTTGAGCAGAATGCAGATTATTTACTTATCTATGAATTTTTTCGGTGTAACTCTTATTTCACCTGATGTCCTTACATGGTGTCGCATAATAAGCTTCGTTGTAGTGCAGTGGATGATTGACAGGTGAGAGGCGGTGCGTCACTTTTATTTGGAGGCATTAGGGTGGATTTGCATTTGCATTATGAATATTTCGGAGCTTTCTGCTCCATTTGCATGTTTATTTAGAGCTTGGATGCTAACATCAGTTGTACAGGGTTTTAGGGGCAGGGTAAAGGATAGAATTAGTACTTTGTTGTTTAACGGAAATGTTGTTCCAGAACCAACAAGGGTGTTGATTATTTGGCACAATAGCACTGAGTTTCAAAGCATCATTTTCTCAGCAGCTGAGACAGAACAGTGTCCTTTTATAGCATCTAAACGCTCTGATACATCACTGTCTGTGTTTAGTCTCCCGCACAATAGCATTCGCTTTTGAAAATCTGACTGGAGCCAGAGTTCGCAACGGCCCATTGGTGGCTCAATGGCGTGTAAAAACAGAAACAGAATAGTGAGCTGTGAGGTGCCATGATCGCTTCCCATGGTGAAATACATTTCATACTTTGTAGCACATCATTTCTAGTGATACTGAATTGTGTTTGTTATCCGAGCTCTACTCCATCGACTGAGAAATCTTTCGGCTTGTGTCTACATCAGCGTTCACAATCAAGTGATAAGCCAATAGGTGGTTTCATTAAACAGTTGTATTTCAGAATAAAAGTCTTGCTTCAGTGGAAAAGAAAACCTAAATGGATGTTGTTTATAAAAGATTAAAATATTAAAAGATGCTTGCATTCATTTGAAAACATATCATTTTGATTTGTACTTTTTTACAGTGCACATCCAATTCCGATTAACTCAATGTGGCAAAGACACTATTTATACTGTTGTTGTTATTTTGTTATATTGAATGACAATGTAACATTATTTCAACCAAATTTTATTCTCCAAACACTAAAAAGTAGATGTCACGATCAGCTGGAGTCGCCAGCAAAGGACTCCAGCATCCCTCTGACTCTATGTTTCATGTTTCTGTTTTTATGCCCGGACTTTATCAATGCACTCATGTCTCCGCCCACCTTGTCTGTTGTCTCGGTTGTTTATTCATGTCTTCGTCCATCTTGTTTCTTGTCTTGGTCACTCATCTGTTTCTCCTCTGTTGGATTTACCTGTTGCAGACCCATGCTTCCTACACTGGATTATTCTCTTGCCTTTGCCTCAGATGTCCCCGGTGCTGCTTGTTTGACTCTGCCTGTTTCTACGCTGTGTCATAAATAAAGCCTGCAGATGAATCAGAGCGTTTCCTCGCGTCATTCACGTGACAGTAGACACTTTACTTAGACGTAATGTGCTTTCTATGGACATAAAATCAAATCAAAATCAAATCAAATATTTTTTAGAGGGTTTGCGATACATGTAAACAAACTAGGTGGACTGGAACAGGGCTGCAGAATGCGTATCTATTTAAATGAAGTCATAACCCGATTTGCATAATTCCATGTGCTCAACTATGCATACTTCGAATGCAAATAAACAAAGCTGTTAGTGCAGTTAATTAGTGTTGTGCAGAACTATAAAAGGATAAAATACAATGATTATTTCCATTTTGGTAGTTTTTGCTTTAAACCATGTCAGAATCTGCATAAATATGTTATTAAGAAGCTACAGCGGTTGACTTTTACAAATGAATATTAGCTCCTGCTTATTGCAAAATCTGACTTTGTGTCCTTTCAGCACGCGGATGGCCGAATTAAGCATTCACGGGTAAGGTATGATCACATTATGTATTACACTGCTGTGATGCTAGAGATTAAAAGTCAAACACTTTCCCAAATTAGAGGCGGCTAAAGTTTTTAAGCACTTTTCGCTGTCATTGTGCGAGCACCTCGGGGAGACACTGATGTGTGCAATATGTTTACCTTGAGCTGACTGCCCCTCTCTTTAATATTCAACAAATCTAATTTGCAAAGCATACAAGATAGCACCTGTTCTACTTGGGTTAGCAGACTGTTGTCACAAATTTTAAGCTTTGGGGAAATATATGAACCGAAGCTCTGACAAGGAAGGAACGGCTTAGCGCCCTGAAACACTTTAAGAACTGGATGAGACTTTAAGCGTTGGATGATGTACAGAAAGTCTGCCCATGCACTACTATTTAAATAAGTCTCATGTCCATAATCCATTGAATTAAAGAAAAGCCATGCTCGCTAATTAGTGGTATATTCAGTGTATATAGTGTGAATCGTGTTCAGGAAGTTTCTCCCTGGGGCTCACTTTGCACTTTCCTGTTTTCACTTTACTCACACATCAAAACTTTCTCGAGAAGGTTCTTAGGCTTTGTAAATCTCCCATGTAACATTTCAGGCACGTAGTAAGCTGGGCTCAAATTCTTTTCATATGCACAGCTTGTCTTAAAAGGTTTATTTAGACTGGCCATTTGTTGGCAATTATTGCATATTCTCATGTGCTGTATTTCATGCTCACTTGAAATAGTGATTGTTATTTCCATGCAGGCTGTTCGGAGGTTGATTTGGGTGATGCTTTAATTGTCTGCTAATTTTGCATGAAGATGTCAAATCCCAGTGGATTTTTTTTTCTTCTTTGTAGCTCAGAGGACTTAATCTAGTCCTCAATCATTCTATTTAAGTGTCAACTTTGTCTTTTCAGATCATGGCATGAGTAATTAAACGCTACCATACACAAGTTTACAGTCAGATATATGGTTAGAATTTAAAATACCCGCTTTCTGTTTGACCAAAGATATATTCTTTATAAAAGATATGACTTGTACACATCCCCCTAAAATGGCTCTTTTTCATAGACCAAATGTTTACACAAAAAAGAAGGCGGAGCTATTCTCGCTGTAGTGTTCCTGTCGGTTGCTGGAGCACACCTGAGCTTTGTACAAACAAGGAGAAACAAAAATGTACAGTGTGTGGAAAATAACGTGTTTTTGTCACCTTAAATCACACATTGAATTACACCAAATTCACAAAATAATGTTATTTTTGTGAACATCACAAGACCCCTTTAAAAGTAAAGCTTTTGAGCAAATTATTTCAAGCTGTAGTTAAATGAATAAATAATTAAACACTCCAAACATTACATTTAACATTATTAATAAGTTCCCCTTGAAATTCTAAGTCACATTTTAGAATTTCAATAAATTGATGTAATTTTCTCTTTGCTGGTGAAAAAGTTGAGATGTTTAGTAGATCTTGTGTGTAACTAATCTGTCTGGATCTCATGTGTATCACTTTCAGTTATGTTTCAAAGGACAGGCATTACTGTGTTATGCAGTTTTTTGTATGGTTAAATAAATAAATAAAACTATTGAAAACAGAAGAGGCATTATGCAAGCTTCCCACTTATTAGTTCTCAAGAGAGTTTCCCAAATCAAACCATAGTGAGGTGTTTACAAGGCCGAAGCACCTACTGCTGTTGTTCTTGATTACACTGATTGCGTCTAATTGACAGATTTATTTGGCCTGAGTGTCTCTCGTTCAACCTGTCCTCTCATGGCGAGGTCAATTTGTTTATTAACCGTCTCTCAGCATGCCGGCCAGGGAAATCAACTGGTGTGGGGCTTTGCCACTGAATTCTGTTTGCTGAAAATGAAACCTTGGCTCCAGGTAACCAGAGATGTTTAGACGACTGCAAACAGAGCAGCTGTTTATGCAAAGAGCTTCACAATTAAAGGTGGGAAATATTTCATGAAGGCATACACGGTGACATTCATGTTGTAGATTTCACATTTATTTAATAAATCTCTGTCTTAGAGGATTAGTTCAAGCAAAAATTTGAATTCTGTCATGTTTACACAACCTGTTATAGTTTTTCTTCTTTTATTTTTTTTCTTCTTCATTTTTTTCTATGACAATGATGGGTAAAAAAAACGACTCATTCTATAATCGGGTACATTTGGTGTACCCATCTGTGACCATCAAATCTGTCATCTAGGTAGACTTAAAATGGAGACAATATTGTACCAGAATTGACTAATAAACTGTATTTATTTGTTTCCAAAAACTCCACTTGCTGTCACAAATGCTAAGAAAACATGACACTTATAAAAACATGATTAAACGAGATTTAAGTAACCCAATGTGAGATCAATAATGCATTTTGTTTTCCTTTTGATATTGTGATAACAACAAGATTGTTGGTTTGACACAAGATTTGGGGACACAGTTTTATTCTAAGAAAATAATTTAATGAATTTAAATAATTTATGAACACATGTGGAGTTATGTACTTAACAAAAAAAGGTGAAATAACTGAAAACATCTTTTATATTATAGTTTCTTCAAAAAAGCCTCCCTTTGCTCTGATTACTGCTTTGCACACTGTTGGCATTCTCTCAATGAGCTTCAAGAGGTAGTCACCTGAAATGGTTTTCACTTCACAGGTGTGCCCTATCAGGGTTTATTAATGGAATTTCTTGCTTTATCAATGGGGTTGGGACCATCAGTTGTGTTGTGCAGAAGACAGGTTACTACACAGCCGACAGCCCTATTGGACAACTGTTAAAGTTCATATCATGGCAAGAACCAATCACTCAACTAAAGAAAAATAAGTGGCCATCATTACTTAAAGAAATGAAGGTCACTCAGTCCAGAAAATTGCAAAAACTTTAATTGTGTCCCCAAGTGGAGTCGCAAAATCCATCAAGCGCTACAATGAAACTGTAACACATGAGGACCGAGCCAGAAAATGAAGACCAAGAGTAACCTCTGCTTCTGAAATGGAAAATAAATACAAAATAAGTAAAAAATCCACAAGTAATGTACAGTTCGTCATTGTAACGTAGCGGTCCGTTTAGTGAATGCGTGCGTGCGTGCTTCTCAGCCGGGCAAGGAGCGGAAGGACACGGAG
>JAUMHI010000033.1:16027677-16046724 GCA_032359435.1 Enteromius unitaeniatus
CGGACGCCCAGCACCTAATTTCCAGTTCAATTTTAGGCACGTTGGATTGTGTAAGGACTTATAGTGTGTGTGTGTGTCATAGGCTACTTCAATCCATTATGTTGCCTTCAGAAAGCTTTATAGTACACTTCAGCAAGTTTTCAGGAATAACACTGCATCATATTTTGAATTAAATCCGATACTTGTTTCTTACATATTCCAAAACTAGTGCCTGTTTTTCTTTAGCATGTCACACAAAATATGATGCATTTGAAGCAGTTTATTTACTAGCATTTGTAAGGTGAAAAATTCTTGTTTGATCCTTTCATCACATGAGCCGTCACTAAAACATGTTACAACCACTATTTGAAACTAATAACTAATTTCCAGTCGATTTGCATATGCATACAAACGATTCTGATATTATTTCATGCCTAATCCTGATCATTATTATTAATGTGAAGAATGTGTTTAAAATCCATTCTATATAGCTCTCATGTAAAGTGTCGCCAGACTGTCTAGCATAATTTTTTTTTTTTGCCTGAGCAACACCATTCCCAGAGACACACTCTTATCATGTTTTTCCACCCTTGTGCAACTCCCCTGCCTCTATATTGCGTTATGAGTTTTCTCCGACAACAAATTCAGGGAATATCAATTTCATTGAACCACTCCTCACTCATTAGTGTCATAATTAGGTATTGACTTCTGCAGGAGGCGAAAAGCTGATGATATGTGAGAAGACAGCTTGCCAAACATTTGCTTAGCACAGTCCCATCAGATGAGCCTAATGAATTTAACATGAGGTACAGGAAGCACAGTCTCACGGCTCTGAAACGAGCATGGCTGCAAGACATTGCTGGAGATTGCAGAAGTGTGCCTGCTATGGCTATCTGTTGTATAGAGGTGGGTTCTGGTTGGAGGAAATGGTCTGAGTTTTCAAAAAGGTTTTTGTGGCAATAGTGAAAAGATGTATGAAATAAAGGTGCTTCACAATGCCATAAAATAACAGTTTTTTGTCCAAATGGTTACATAAAGATTACCTTCAACATCTGAAAAACGTTCTGTGTTGCAAAAGGTTTTGTGGTGAAAGAAGATTTTGGTTGTGTAACATCCAACACTAAGTCAACATCAAAATATATCTATCGATCTTTAATTCATTGCTTGGGTTGTGTGATAAATACCGTATTAAGGGTTTGTGCAATGGATCATGTATGCACAAGCTCTCAAGGCCTTATATTGTATTATTGTTGCACAAATACTGTATGTTTGGCTTTGTCATACATCCTTCATGCGCCTACAGCAGAGCCGAGAGCTAGAACTCAATAAAACATTAGCTTTTGACACAAGCTTTAGAGGAAATTCTTTTCCATGAAACATGACTTGCAAAGTTATGACTGATCACTGTGAATCTCTGTCATGACAATGCTTGTCAAAAACTGTCAGCTTAATTCACATCTCGTGCAGATTCTCTATGCATACCCTATAGTCGTTTTCCTGCCGTTTGCTCGCGCCAAAATTCTGTAAATATAACATAATCATATTAGGAATTATGCTCCGATTCGACTGGGTGAACTGGAGCTTTTGCATAATGTGGTACCTAAAATGGGCTTTTATTCTCAAGTGCATAGTATGTCAGCAACCTTTAATCAACTTAAAATGTGTTAAACGAAGGAATAAAGGAGTAAAAAAAGGCTATGAAATCAATTATTGGAGTATTTTATTTATATGTTTGGCGAGGGCTTATCTGAAACATAGCAGATCCTTCTGAACGCGAACATTCTTCATTCGCCGCCTCTTTCAAACACACTGTGATAGGGGCTGCTGTGCTTTTGATAAAACACGTTTGCATATCATTTCACACTCGGTTAATTAATTTCTTAAGCTGACGTGGCAGCAGGCTCTCTGGGCTTTCAAACAAGTGAACTTGAGCTGCAGTGAAAATAAATCTTCAACAATTGCCTTTAGCTTTTGGGTGGCGAACGGGCCCCGTTTGCATTCGTGATCTGACATGCATGAATATTTCATACCACCAAGTCTGAGTGTGTTCTCGTTAACGGTCAATTGAAAACTGCATCCGATGTGATTCGGAGCTTCTTTATATTTCTCACCTCTGTACACCACACGGTTTGGGAATCAAGTATGCTTTCTGCCACATTTCCATTCTCACTTCAGCAGAAGTAGCCTAAAAGCCATATCCGTATATGCCAACCCATGACAATTTCAATTTGTATTTGGCCGACGTATGTATATACGAGTGTGATCCAGGGGATATATTTTTGCGATGTTGTCATATATTTACAAAGTGACTGTTGCCATGTTTCCAATCTCCTTCTCTCGCACACTTCACCTCAATCCCGACGGCGCGCTCATCTCCGGCCCTCAGGGGAGACGCTCGGCGCCAGCTCTTTCCTTCAACACGCTCTCCATCTGTGCTGACTCTCTCCTTGTTTACTGCATTGTTAACTCTTTGTTTTCATGCTTTTCTCTGTATTTTCAGTGGTTGGAATGCTGTGGACCACCTATGAATTCAACTAGATGGTAATATTTAATAGGTTATATAGAAAAATAGGCAGCATCTCATGTAATTACTACAATAAGAGCATAGTATGTACAATAACTATTTAATAACTAGGTACTAACCCTGAACCCTGAATACTGCAAGTGCTGTCGTGAGTAGGTGCACTGCAAGTACAAGCTAAATACACATACTGTAAAATAAGGTGCAGATGAAAAATGTCCATAATGCCATTTTCATTCAGTGTTTGAGAGTTTGTTTTCCATTTTCATTAATTACGGATTACTATTGCACAATAATCTGCATGTAAAATACAGAGGTGGGTAGTAACGAGTTACATTTACTTAACGTTTTTTTTTTTTTTTTAATTATTTACGTAATTACAACACATTACTTACAGTAAAACAGTACATTTATTTTGTTTAACTGATACTTTTAGAGTATATTTAGAGATGAGTACTCTTACTCAAGTAAATCTTTAGTGAAAAAAACTATACTTTTACTTCCCTACTGTGGGTGACACTCGTCTCGTTACTTCATCTTACCGCAAGTTAAAAATGCTTCCATTTATCCCAAACGTGCCGTCTACTTTTCTTTAGGCAATGAATGATGCTCATTCGCTCATGAATGATTCACTCTTGTGAGTGATTTCTGTTCAAAGGCTTAATCAAACCTGTCAGCAAACTAGTGAACTGGTTCACAGTTACGGTACAAGATACCACTACCTTACACATTAAATACAAAATTTAATTTATACACTGAATAGGCTGTCACAAAGTATGAAGTGAACACTCGCCAAACCTGCATTAGCTGTACAGTGGCACGCGACCTGTTCCGGAATGCCTTTGCCTAACGTTAGACACAATTAATATTTACGCTTACACAACATTTGTTCAGATGTTCAATAGCGGCCATGCGAAAAATGTAAACTTTTCTCAGTGTTAGAGGTTATAAAGGAAATTTCTTATTTGCATCACTGAAAAAAATTAGATATAAAAAATAAAAAAAATACTAAAACATAAAAACATGACATTTGAGACTTAAAGGTACAGTATGTAAGAAATATATTGTAATAATCATAAAATGTTCAACAGGCATTGAGAAAAACATGTTCATTTCAAGTACTCGTATCACTTACAGTAGTAGTACAGCCTGGGTATTCTATAAAAGCACTGCTTTCTTTTGCAGCCCTCAACTGATGTTTATGTTGTCATGTTTTGTTTTGGTCTGAAGCTCCACCCTCCATCTATCTCCCAATCACGAAGTCAGTGTTTCGGCATCCAAGTTGCCTGCTTGGCAAAAAATAGGGTGCATTTCATTTAATTCATTGTCATGTGCGTTTGTTCCTGATGGTGTCATCAATCATGGCAACTTGTGTGTGTGTCAAGTCTGAAAAGAGTGGCCGGGTGGAAAACCCCTCTCCAGAATTTAGAATTTGGACTGCAATACCTAGTTCAACGACAAGATGTCAATTCTACATACAGTTCCTTTAATACTATAAAGCAAGAAAGGTTTTTCTGTTAGTGTCTACAACTTAAGTTCTTGTAAAAATATGGCATGCAGTTGCTTCAAGCAATGGTATAAACATCATTCAGTGTAAATTGAATGATGTCCTGTTACACATTTGTACTTACAGTACACACACCATTCTGAGGGTTGTTACATGTGTGTAGTTACAGAAATATTACAGCTGTAAATACTATGTAGCAATGTGTAGTTACACTGTGGTAACATACTGTACTAGATACACATCTAGTTACTATGCACACAGGTATTAGGGACACTTAATATAAAGTGGGACCTTCCGTGTTAAAAAAATAAGGTGTATAGTTACTAATAAATGTTTTTGAAATAAATTACTTTGTTTTACTATAGGGTGGTTGGCTCCAGCCTGTTGTGAACTGCAATGAAATGTAACAACCTTTACCATAAATTTGCAGATTGTTTACAAGCTCAAACCACTAATTACACATCCAAGGAACTGTAAATGAATAATAAAAGCATAACGCACAATATATATTGGCTGAGTTAATGGGTAACTAAGTGGCTCTTAGCATTTGGCATTTATTTGTATGCTCACGCCAACAAAATGTACTAAATGGCTGAAAGCTTGACCAACAAAATAAAACTCTTAATGTGTGCCTGAATGGGATTCAAGGCTTTATAGCTCCGTCTCCTTATAAAAAAACAAATGATGCTGCAATGATGCATGTTGAAATAAACTAGCGCTGATACCACAAACAGTTGTGTTTTTATTTAGATTATGATTTGAAGTTTCCACAGCAGCGACATGTTCCCAATTTTCTCTTCAGGTTTAACCTTACCTGCAATAACCTGAAAGTTATTCTTTTTTTAGGTCTTCCAGCGCCCTTTTGTTTACCTCCGAGCAAAACTGAAATGCCTGAAATATAGTGCGACTCTGAGTGCCTTTGGCCACCTGCCTCGTATCTCGTAATAGTTTGGAAAAGTTCTCTCTCTCTCTCTTGTTAAAAACGTGGCCGCCCTTCGTGTCTCTCACTTAGCCTCATACATAAACCATGTCCCGATGTTTGTTTTGGCTCAAAGCTGGACGTTTCTATGATGAGCAAAATGAACCGCCAACAATCAAGGGTTTTGGCACAGACTCTCAGGCTCTCGTCGCATGTATTGTCATCCATATTATTGAACTGTCGCTACTCAAGACCCTCGGCGTGTTCTCCCACAATGAGAAACAGACAGGCTGCAATTTGGCTTTAGACTGATTGTCATTGTCTTTGTGTTTATCCTTCTCTGATGTGTATTGTGCAAACACAGCTTTTGATATGGTTATTATGCTAGAAGATAGAGTTTCCTCGTTCCCCTTCCTCACTTCCTGCTTCTTTTCATTTCACTCACTCTCGGCTTTAGACGTGAGGTTTAGTATTGTTTTTGTGCGAGGCCGTGTTATTTCTAAACTGCTTTTATTTGGCTCAAAAAATGGTGTAGATGAGTAACTGAACATAGTGATTTTACTAAAACACATTTTCAGCACCAAAACAGTAATTTGGATGTCTAAAAAAATTGGGGGGGGTTTGCGCATACAACTGAGTGAAATGTCTTTTCTCCATCAAATAACTTTGGAAGAACTGATTTGTTTTGGTGAATTGATTCATTCAGATGATTCATGTGAATAAAATGGTTCAATAAATGATTCACAGATTGACTCAGTTCTTGGTCCTAATAAAGTTTGTGAATTTTCCACAAATACAAAAAATATATATCCTTTTAAGACAGTGTGGAAACTAAAGCAACTGTATAAAGTTAAAGCCTTAATAATGGATTTGTTCCTTACAAACACACAAATTTTTGTCTTCTCAACATGGTGGCCTGGAGTGGTTTGTATCATCGTGATGTCATTCTGACGGCACCCATTCACTGCATTGTATCCATTGCTAAGTAATTTCTCCAAATCTGTTCTGATGAAGAAACAAACTAATCTACATGACAGATGACCTGAAGAGGAGTACATTTCAGGCAACATTTAATATTTCCTTACTTTTTTCCTGTCTAGTTAAACTTTTCTGAAACTGTGGCTTTCAACTTTGTACCAGATGCTTCTCTCAGAAATCTTTTATGCATTTTATATACTTTTTTTTTATAAATTTTATATAAGCCTCTAAATTGAACATGAATAGTATAGCTCAGATCATCCGAAATGTTTGAAATCTGACTTTTCATTGCAGGTATCTGACAAATCTGAGCACATTTTGAGATGTTATTGAACTTTTTTTAAACTATAGGCTAGATATACTCAACAGAGCTATTGATTTGTGTTTTGTGGACTATGTTTAAATAATGTATGTTAATTAATTTACCCTCAAAAATGTTCAACTGCACATTTAGTTAAATGTTTTAGAATAAGATATTTATTTAATTCTATAATTTAATGCATTTAATTTTATTAGCCAAATGTGCTCATTTGTTTTACACTGATTCTCAAAAGTTAGTAAGGTCTGTTTGTACAATAAAAAGACTGTATACAGCCAGTAATAGTAACTAGTAAATTAGCAAAATTATTATTAAAAGTATTACATGATTAACAAAGCTACTGCTCAATGAACAAAGCATCATGCCTCAGAGTAGTACATGCAGTTATTCATAACCGTAAGCTCTTCTGCTGTAACACCTCAGCTGAAGTTGCCAGTGAAAGCCACTAGATGGCACTCCAGCTCCAAGTTTTCATTGTACGTTTGTCTCAGTTGTCATCCTTGGACTCTTATTATGAACTCATGGCTCCACCCACCTTGTCTGTTGTCATGACTACTCATATATATTCCTCCACCCCCTAGCCTGACTTTCAGGTGTATATAAGCTCCGTATGTCTTTGTGTTTTCACGGATCATTACTTGGAGTTTTCCCCGTCAGCGTTCCTTGTTTCCCTGTGTTTCCCTGTATTGGATTTATCGTTGTCGACCTCGCTTGCCCCTGGACTCTTGCTCTTGCCTCGCCCCATTGAACTCTGTTTGCTGTTTGACTGACCCACGCTACGCATTTGGATTATTCTGCTGCCTTTGCCTATGATGTTCCTGTCTGCCATTCTCAACCCTGCCTGTGATTTCCCTGTGAGTTTATAATAAACAGTCTTAGTGACTCTTAATGACTCTTAGCCAGCCAGATCCAATTCAAGCCACAAACTGCTTACGTTTCCTTAAAAAAACACCTCCTGGTCTAATTAGTAAAAGATTCTAAGTATTTTATATACATTGAACTGCAATTTATTTAATACAATATGCCCTTTTTCTACTGTACTTGTTTTTATTTATATATATATACAGTAGTCAACATTCAAAGTGGATCAAAACTATTCTTGTCTTAGGACATGAAAGGTTTTGATCCACTTCGAATGTTGACTACTGTATCTAAATATATAGTCCTATGTTTGCATAATGCAGGTTAATAAGTTTACCCTCAATGTTCATTTTTGAATTTTGATTTAAATGTAAACTACTGGTCAAACATTTTAAAATAAGATATTTATTTAATTAAACATTTGTTCAATTATTTTTATATTAAAAATATAAATGAGTCAAATGCTCATTTATTTTACATTGATTCATTATATATAACTATATATGTATATATATATGTATATATATATATATATATACAGTGTCTGAATATATTTTTTTAAGATTGGGCAAAGATAGGGTGAGCATAATAAACTTAAAAGAAAAAAAAAAACCTAATCATTTCAAACCTTTGATCAGTAGTTTAAAAGATTTATTGGTATTTTGTAACTCGTAAAGCTGAGATCACAACATGTATCCTTGCGCCGGTGCGGATACATGAAATATAAAACCCGGACTTAGTTGCTGAAAAATCAATTTCTCAGACTCGTCTCCTACTGTGCGTAAAATTCCAGTGTCGTCTTGTGGAGCCGAGTACCCCTGCTCTATAGAAACCATGAGTTTACCAGGACTGTTCACTCAGGAGAAAAATCTGAGAAGCTGGAGACTTTAGCAAAGACGTAATACTAAAGAGATCTTATTAGGGATTTATCTTTCCTGGAGGCTCTGGAGTAACTGAAATGACTACGTTTCCCTACAGAGGCAACATTAGCGGAATGCAGTTTTGGCAATTTGACTTAAAAGACGAGGTAAAGGAGTCATAAACCTTTTCATTTATTTCTCAGATAGCATATGGCTTCTTCGAGGAGACTGCGTTAACACATCTGAAGCAATCGATCTTCCAGGTTATTTTTAGCCATGAATACATGCAATATTAAAACAAGGTCCCCGATTCAATTCAATTTGCCAACACGCTGCACGAACATAACAATATAAATTGGATTGCCAGTCCTGAGTCACCGAGAGAGAAAGCTAAACGGGGAAGGGAGGGAGGACGACAGACTGAGAACGAGAGATGAGCGCCAGGACGATAATCAATCATGAAATATGGCGAGACGGTGAGCGAAAATGGCTAAAGGACAGCGTGAGAGAGAAAACGAAAGCTGAAGGCTGCAGGAATTAATCTGGGTGTAGAGGTCAAATAAATCAGGGCCGGCGGTCACGCCGTTTCTTGACCCCCAAATGAAGTCAACTTCATTCTTCTGTTCAGGCCATGCAAACGTGCTCATGTGTTGCAAAAGTGATGAATGTCTCTCAATTAGAAGTCATTTTTTTGCTCCCTGCCCACCTTTTATGAAGGCAATCATGGTCTGTTAAATGACCGTCCATTTATCTAGGCAGAGAAGTGAATGAAAGAGCTCTCAGGCTGTCCAACTTACCATTGTTGGGCATTCGTTCAGTTGGCATCAATTATTTAATGAAGAATGGTGTTATTTTAAGCTTTAAAACCCAGGAAGAGAGTTTTATAACCAGTCAAGGCACGGCACCTGTGAAGAGACTTCAAACTCAAACTTCAAACAAGCTGCTGGGGAAAAATGTTTTACTTTCTTGAATCTGGCAAGCTATTGTATCCAAACTAATAATAATAGCAGGTAATGTGTTATAAATAAAGAATTTTGTAAATTTGAAATAGTGTCCTTTAGTGAAATATGAGTAATGATAATCATGAGAGGTTATACTACAGTATGTATATTTTTACAGAGATTATAAAGCATAATAGAAATGTATATTTTATTTATATCTTTCAGTTTGTGTTAGTTTTGAGCTTTCCTTTGGCGTACGAAGTACTAAAACCTGACAAAACAAGCTGTAAAGCAGATTAAATTTAAAATATAAAAGTTGCACTAGTGGAAAATCATGGTTTTGATGGCACAGGAAAGAAAATAGCTTTCATATAACTGTTTTATGGGGTCTTTAAGTTTGTCATAACCCTGCTGTCGCTCGGCCTCTGCGTCCAAACAGCTTCACTATGGATTAACAGGTTATGATGAGTCTCAAGCTATTTAAAAGGGATTGAGAAGAGCGTGAAAGGGATGTGCAGTGTTTGGGATACATTTATTAGGTACTTGAGAGTACTTGGGAAAAAAAACCTGCTTTAATTTCTTAAGCAGTTGCACAGGTCTGCCCCATTCCCTCTTTAAAGCTTTCCTTGCTACCTGCAACTTGTCATTAGGTATGATTGAGTCTGCTTGCTGATTTTTTTCTTCATTCTTCACTGATTGGTTCACAATGGAAGCTAAAAATCCTTCTGCTTCATTTAATCCAGGCAAGACGGACATATGAATAAATAAAAGAGGCAAATAACTATTTTGGGTTGATCAAGTTTGGATCATGAGATTAATTTCTGTGAGGTCAGTTGGGGACTTTAGACCTTACAGTGTTTTAGCGGCTTGATCCCTGAATGTTTGAAGTAGTGCACCAAATAATATTTTCATGCTTGGTAATTTTGGTAGCTAAAATAAATCATTCAGAGCTTTAATTCTGCTCTTGGTCAACTGACATAAAGTCTGGTGCATATTTATCACTTCTTGTTCTGCAATATAGTAAGCCGGAAGGTAATTTACATTATGGCACAGTATTCTGTTCTGCAAACATAACTAAAGATCCAAATAGAAACTGTAATATCAAACTGTTTCAATAAGAATCAGTGACTTCCAGAAAGAAATAGAGCCTGTCCTTCAACAAAAAGCAACTCTATAGGTCAGGGGTCATCAAACTTGATCCTGGAGGTCAAGTGTCCTGCAGAGTTTAGCTCCAACTTGCTTCAACACACCTGCCTGGAAGTTTAAACTATACCTAGATAGACCCTGATTAGCTGCCTCAGGTGTGTTTGATTAGGATTGGAGCTAAACTCTGCAGGACACCGGCCCTCCCGGACCGAACTCCTGGACCGAACCTCTGCTATAGGTCATTTGTGAAAGTTCCTTATTACAACCTATATTTACGTTTTAAAGCTATGCGCCATCTAGCGAACGTAAATGTAATGATCACATGCCGTCTTATAATGCATCTCTCTACAAACTGAGCTACACCAACCCTGAATCACATGGCCAATAAAATAGTACAAAACATTAATATGCAAATGTCCTGTTGTCGATAAGGGCGCAACTTTAGTATGCGCTCTTATGGGTCGTATTTCACCGCTATTGTACAAACGACCTATACAGGTGCGTTAGTTGACGGACAGGTTGAGCAGAAAACCTTGTGACTAGTAGTGTATACTGTATGTAAACATGCATGGAAATAATAAGAAATAATCTGTTGAACTGATACTATTCATGTTTTAGATAAGATGAAAGATATCATGTCTTAAACATGAATCAGATGAGACTGACTCACACAACATTTGTGCACCAGAACATATAAGTGTTTCTCTTACACCGTTCCTGGCTGGTGGAATGATCTTCCCATTACTATCCGAAATGCCAACTCCCGTAAAACCTTCAAACGACTTCTGAAAACCCATCTCTTTCAACACAAAAAAAAATTAACCCTACTCTTTCTTTCCCTTTCTAGCCTGCACTTATTTGAAGATTGCCTGTTGTACGGTATTATGAGCACTTCCTAAGTTGTTTTTGCCTCTGTATGACTAATTGCTTGTTGTTTTCCCCACCTGTAAGTCGCTTTGGATAAAAGCGTCTGCTAAATGAATAAATGTAAATGTAAATGTTTACTGAGCAAACCTGACACTAACCCGACATGGTCAAAAGCCTTTTGCTGATTACGCCCAACTAACTAGAAGAAGAGAGCAAGTTTTTATTGTCGTCTCTGTGGCAGATGCTTGAAATTAAACTAGTGGCAACCTGTCAGCCATCAAAGAATTAGCTGTAGCATAATATATCTCCCCTTCATATTTAATATCATTAGCAGGAGCCGTAATAAGAGCGGTGAAACGTTCACCTCCTCCTCCGTCTGACACCGGGCTGAGCTGCAGCAACTCATGCGCATTTGAATTGATCTGCACTGATCAGAAACACAATTACATCTTGCTCGCTCATAATAAAGCATGGGTAAGTGGGTTGGAGAATTCATTTATATACATAAACCCTATAGCTTACTGACAATAACGGATGCCTTTCATTAATAAAAGACAGATCTTCTGGAGAGGGCACTTTAACCACATTGCAGAATAACTGGAGAAATTTTGGACTAATTGATGAAAACCTTTAAGAAATTGCATTGAAAGCTTCTGGGGAGAAAAAAACCCTCTCTTTATATCTTTTTGTCATTTCTTAGTCCAAACGATGAGAATTGGGTTTCTGCTGTTTTACATTGTGTTAAATGATTACCTAATTTATTTAAGGTGCTGTGCAGGACAACCTATAAAGACTTACCATTGTTTGGCATTCACTCAATGTTCATTCATTATTTAATGCTGGATAGTATCATTTATTAAAGAGAGAACAAATTTAGTAGTCAATGTGCAACACTTCCCAAAAGCATCCAGGTCCCAACCCCTAACTTAAGAGCAGTTTATCCAAATAGAAAAACTCAAACTTTAGCTGAAAAGTTTCTGAATACTTTTGCAGAGATGGAGAAAAAGCCTTATATTCGCTGTTACTTTTTCCTTCTTCATCTTTTTTTTGATTGGTGCTCCTCTTGTAGTCTGAAACTCAGACGCACACCCACGGATCGTCTGATTTACATTTATGCAATTGGCAGACAGGATATTACAGCGCATTCGAGATGTATACTTTATCAGTTTGTGCTTTCCCTAAGAATGTGATTTTCAAGAGTAAGGACACAGGGGTTTTTCCTCAGTCTGTTAAGTCTTGTTTAAAAAGTACCAGGCTAAACAATGAGCAGGAAGGAGTAATTAGTGGAACTCTGTAAATAAATAATAAAATAGTAATGAAAATATCGTGAATTGACATTGTGCGAGTAGGGTGATAAATAAAACAAAAGCAGCACGACTGTTTTCAACAATGATAATAATCAGATTTTGTTTTCTTGTTTAGCATTTCTGAAGGATTGTGCTCTGAAGACTGGAGTAATGATGCTGAAAATTCTACTTTACATCTCAGGAATAAATAACTTTTTTTATATATATTTAAACAGAAAGCTGTTATTTTGAATTGTAATAATATTTTGCTATTTTTACTGTATTTTTAATCAAATAAATGTAGGCTTGGTGAACATACGATACTTACTGTAGCTTTATATGTTAATTAGAAGGTCTCTTCCTGTCTCAGTGTGCAGTTCCTGCACCAGACATTACGCCGCAAGCCAAAAAGACCATCTAAAAAGGATTGATGTCCTCCAAATAAAACCAAGAATTAAGATGTTTCTCCTATTGGGTTCTCCTGTTTTAATAACATAAAGCTGTTTCTCCCCCAGTGGCAAAAACTATTCGGATTGCCCTCAAGCTGGGCAGTTATTTGTAAAATGTTATTGGACGATGAATGTGGGCTCGGGGACAGACCGGGACACAATGTCATAACGTGCTCTCTGGGTTTGGCTTGCTGATAGCAACAGCTGTTGTGTTCGCTGTCCCTGCCAGCGGGTCATTCCCTGCCCACCTCTGGTCGCTCCCTCCAGCATGGGTGGTTATACCTTTCTGGGACTGAAGCGTAATTGAGAATAATGAATGCTTAATTTTTTTTACAGAGGGCAATGCGACCACTGTTCTGTCAGGATGATGCAGTGCCACCCATGTATATTCATCAGACATTCGACAGCCAGGGATTTGATCCTCGTAGGTACAATCAGTGCAGGTGATGGACTAATTATCCTGGTGTGTCTGTACAGAGGACTCGCAGATGATAATGTAAATATAATTAGACATGCTACTGGTTAGAGTCATAGAGTCTCAAAGAGTCATATATATATATATATATATATATATTAGAGGTGTCCTCGCCTCGAATAGCCGATGATTCGAATATTCAATTAGTGGAGCCTGATTCGACTCGCAGTCTCTAAATCGAATATTCGCGGGGTGATATGATCATACCATTTTCCTATATGGGGGTGCTCAATGTCTGATTGATTTCATATAGGATTATCTTTGTCCTCCCAATAAGTTAATATACAGTCTATAAAAATAATGCCTTAAATAAGAATCTAAAACATAAAGAAGCTTTAAATAAACATTTGAACCTGCTTTTCACAAAGTGCAGAGAGGGCAGAAAAGTCATGAAGGTGCAGAAAGAAGGGAAGAGAAAACTATTGCTGCATTTCTTCACAAAAGTTCAGCATCGGAGAGGTCAGTCAAAGTTTGTTTGTTTACTTGATCCATCACAAATGCACAATGATTTTCTCCGAGCTGCCAGCTGCTGCAGTTACATACCGTACAGTAACTACAAGCAGACAAAGAGGCCGTGTGATTTCTTGCTCCTCAAAAGACCATTTTCATTTCATGCTGTTATTGTCATTTGTACCGCACCAATACGACGACTCCAACCCCAATTTGGCCTTCAGCTTTAGGGAATAATGTGCGTTTTTTACCCTTCCTGCATATGTGCAGAAGTTGTTTCTCACTTTATCTGTCTCCCACTCCCCTATGGAACAGGTATAAAGTGCAGAAGCGTTCATTTTCGAGCGCCTTTGCTTTTTATTGTACCATTAAAAGTTATCTGCTCTCCGAACTTGTTAGTGCGAGAAGTTTTCGAATCATTCTGGAGACGTGCCTGTCACAAAAAGTGGCTTAAAAAGCCCCCAAATGAGAATTTAGGAGGCGTCTGTGTAAATCTGAACCACTCAGTGCACTGTAATGTGACTGGAAAGCCACACTCCTTCCATATTGGAAAGGGAGCATGCTGTGTCAAACTGTGACCAGCCATTTAATTATTTGGAGACATTTAAAGCTTCCTAATAGATTGCCTGATCTGTTCCTTCTCTACCGGGAGCCACAGACCTCAGAGCAGCCTTTCCCATTGCGTCCACCAGACCGTATTTCCTTTGAGACAAAAATTAAAATGCATCTAGAGGCAGCTGTGCATGTTATTATGTGGGTTCTCCATTTCCACAGCGTGAATCCCACCACCCGCCGGCTCTGGTTGTTCACGTGCTTTCACTGAAAAAAAAGCCTCCAATATTTTGCTTCTCTGCTTTATTGAGGCCTGGTGTCAAAGGACAAAGAATTAACGCTGTTTATGCCCATTAGGCTTTTTAGTCACTGCAGATGTGAATGGAAATTGGGTCTTTGGTTTTTGAGCAGCCTGCTGATATGCCATTTAACCTGCAGGAAAAACTAATCCTCCGTCTGATGCAAACACAATCTGGGCCAGTGTTTGGACTGAAACTACTGCTTTCTGCACCACGTGAATCCAAAAATATCACCGTAAACGAAGAACGACAGATGATTGAATGAGTTTAATTGTTGAAAAACAGCATGTCCCAAATTACCATAATACTGGGTCAAGTGTTAAAACAAGTTCTGTTCATTAAAATAAGTGTTCATCTAAAAATTTGACTTTACTTAAAATGTATTCACCCTCCAGTCATCTAAGATGTAGATGAGTTTGTTTCCTCATCAGATTTGAATAAATGTAGCATCACAAATTTATCAGTGGTTCCTCTGCAGTGAATGGGTGCCGTCAAAAATGAAAGTCCAAAGAGATTCACAATAATCCACACCTCTCCAGTCTATCAAGTAATGCCTTGGGAAGCCAAAAAAACAAAAAAAAAACAAATCCATCAAAGAAACCATAAAATTACCTTTAAATAGTCAAAAAGACCCATTATTGTAATTATGATAACTGTAGGATAACACATAAAAATGTATGTTGTTATGTACTGATCTGATGTTTATTTAATTGGTGCAACCGTTTATTTATTTGTTTTGTCTGGTTTTCCCAATTTACTAGGGAATATTTAATAATATATAGGGCCTAAAATAATGATTCAGTTATTTATTTATTTATTTAATTGCTGAATTATTTTTTGAATAGTAAGTTCAAAAGAATAGTGATTAGATTTGAAATGCAAATCTATCTATCCATCCATCGTCTGTCTGTCTGTCTATTTATAACTATATCAGCTAATTAATAGACCTCTAATATATAAAAAAAAAAATAATAATAATAATAATAATAATAAACTAAATGTATCTCAATCTTATGTTTATTTCTCTGGGCAAAGTTGGCATTTTAATGTACGTTCAGAAGATATCTCAAAAATATTTTTTTAAAGCAGCTTTGGCTTTGGAACCGGAACCCCCCGCCGCAGCTCAACTCGCTTCCTCCTTACCTGCCCCAGAATGAGCATCAACACCAGGCGAACTTTCAGCCAACAACAACACACCCAGTTCCCCTAAATGATGCACAATACTGCTTTTAATGTCTCGCATTAACTGCTGTTTGTTAACTAGAATGTCCGGCGATTTTTAACAAATCATCCTTGCTACACGAATCCAATTGTTCGACAGTTGGTGCACTAACAAAACTATCCAAATCAAAGTCAGCCAAATCAACTATACTCGACACATCTGCTAAACAGCCTCCAACTTACTATTTAAACAACGTCTCACACATCATCCCATCAAAAAGGAATGAATCTATCCCACCGCTGCCACCAATAAATGTTACGTGTTTGATGTTTAAAAGGGATGATAACGTAACATTTAAGTGAGACAATAGTTGGGTGAGGCAGATCAAAAAGATGACAACAACCCGGGGTACGTTTAAAGTGTTTACTGGATTGCGTTATGAGTGCGTTACACATTATGGGAAAAAGAAATACATTGTTACAAACAGCAAAAGAAAAAGGAGTGTCACCCAAAGTAAAAAAAAATGAATAAAACGAAACAGCCTTACGTCTAACCTCTAAACTAATTAAAAGAAAATAAGAAAAGAAAACCGAAACCTTCAGTGTATATGACGCCCTAACTAAACTCAATTAAACTAAAAGGCACAAGTACAAAGGTGGCATGATCAAAAATAATTTTGCAGTCAAAAGACCTTTCTCAACAAATTCTTCCAAAACCAAACTATTTACATCTACATTAAACGTACTCTCACTATGTGTGAAATATTTACTTTCCATTGTCCATTTTTACACTCCCAAGGATCAGAGAGATCAGAGAGGATCTAAAGTTAATGTCAGAATGAATCTAGTCCTCTGGGATTATAAAGTGTTGTCAGGACTTTTTTGTTTGAGCACATGACAGGACTATTTTTCACCTGTTAGCTGCAAAGCACACTTTTCCTTGACTGTGAAAGTTGTTATAAATAGTCAAGGAGCCCTACAAAATACAGATGCATTCAGCACGTCTCTGAAGTGCTCGAGCAGCTAAAGAATCGTCAGTGTGAATTCACACAGACAGCGTGTTGCTTCAGAGAGAAGCAGCCGAGCAGACCCGGAGAGACGGCAGATGTGATATGACATGTTTGCAGCCGACCGGATGAGAGACACGTTAGCGATAAAGGTCACGCTTACCTGTGACTTTCTTCTCTTGTGTCACAGCATGTCAGAAGCCCCCTCATATGCATAAGGTTGTGATGTTTCGTGATGATGTCACATGAGAATGGATGCTGGACAATGTGTGTGTTTTCATCATATCAGTTTGGCAACGTACATGGATTGCAATGCAAGTGGTTTTATTTTGAATATTATTTCTAGTTTTAGTGATATTTTGAGTATTTGATAGTTTTTAAGTTATGGAAGGGTATTGAAGGAATAATTCACCCTAAGCTGTGAGTTTGATTTTGCTGATCACGAAAGAAGATACAGTATTTTGTAGAAAGTTTGTAGAAGTTACTATCCCATACTAATATACTATCCCATTGACAGCTTTTATTTGTTTAAATTCCGTTTTCATTTGAATTTATTTAGTGATTAGTATTTTTTTGTGTATATTCCTCTTTATTTTTGATTATCCTTATTAAATATAAAAACATATTTATATTTATACATTTATATTTATTTATTTATTTGGAATTTGAGTGATCACAGTCCCAAAATGCATTGAGTCAGGGAACTTAGCAGTGACCAAACTCGTGTACACGATCTACTGATTCATGAGCTCGGGAGCTAGGGACCTGATTGAGATGCACCCTTGGACCTGTCTCTCTGGCAATGGCTTGAGTTTGGGCTCTGGTCTATTTATTTGTTTGGAAATCTCATTATTTGTGCAATTCCCTTTGGTGCCACTAGTGTCACAGAATTCACTTAGAGCAGCTTTATCGTTTGATCAATATGTACAAGCAAAGAAATGACAAATATGTCTAAGTGCATTGCATCAGAAACCCATGAATTATGAATGATTACTTTTTTTTAAAATTTGGTTTGGTAAAGGACAGAAGATGGCATTGCTGTGATTACTCAAGAGTTGTCATAAAGCGGCACAAGAACTCCGGAGCTTTCATCTTGTACTTGGGAAACAATTGCAAGCCTAATATTGTGCCCTAATTATATTTCAACAGTCGAGCAGGCTTGTTACTTTGGGATTTGACTAAATGCTGCATTGATTTCTGAATGCAGGAATATGATTTCTCTGTAGTAATATATTTCTGTGTTCATCTCTCTTCAGGGTGACTTGAGCTTCTTGATTACCACGCTGAGGAAATGGCCATAAATGGAAAATCACTGACAGGTAGCGATTTGGCATTATGTTTTATTGTAATTTATTTTCTTTGCATATGAAATGTGTTGCTCCCCAAGTGAAATTCCGCTCGAGTCTCTTTTCCTCACAGTCACACGCATGGATATTTATTCCAGTGTAACCTTTCACAATAATGGAGGGACTAGGGCATGTTTCTGGGTCTATCAATTTGGCCAGAGAATGAATGTGTCAAAGCTGCTTCAGAACTAAAAAATGAAGGAGAAAATGAAGTGACTTGAGTAAAGTTTTAGAAGGAAGCACTGTGAAATGCATATATACTTAAATGTAAATTGAGCCAACGGTACATTTCTACTTTTAACAGACAGTGTGTGTGTGTGTGTGAGAGAGAGAGTGTGTGGGTTTACAAAAATAGATAAATAGATAGATTGATGGATGGATATTTTTGGCCTGTATTCTGTAGGATCTTAGGCATCCCAAGATGAACAAATCCTGTTTACCTAGATGTTTCATAATCAAAATCCAAAGTCATTGCATATTCTATAATTCACATTTCTTCTATCAGTTGCGGTGTCTATTTTCTTGAACAACAGCATTTCCATATTTGATTTAATGCAGGTTCTGACAAATTTCTGCTTGCAAGAAAGGTTATCATGATAGATGGCATGTATTTCTCAGTGATATTCATAAATATGGGTTGCATAAATCTCACATAATTATTTATCGATTTGTGTCAACGATGAAGCAAAACTGGGAATGCATCTAAGCCACCAGTGATTATATGCGAGTGGTTTAACACAGTTCTACCTGGATTTACTTTGATCTACATTCTTCATAAATATGTTAAAATGAAATAAATGTCTGTGGAAAAACACGGCTACTTTTTTGCAGAAAATGACAACATTTATATGCATCTGGCACCACTTAACCGTCACTCACAGCAATTAAAGTACTTGGCGGTGTACTTGTACTTTGATCTACCTGTGTGATGCTTTTGGAAAATTTTCTGCCACGATTATAGAAGGATCTTCAAACAGCTGGTTTTGCTTGAATCTCAACTTAAAATGATTTAAAACTACCTTCCATGTCAATGTATAAAATCTGGAAATGCATATAATATAATATGATATAATATAATATAATATAATATAATTTAATATAATATAATATAATATAATATAATA
>JAUMHI010000033.1:16062577-16104976 GCA_032359435.1 Enteromius unitaeniatus
CGGGTAGGAACTAATATTCCGGGGAAGGTTCCCGCTGCCGCTCATTGGAGAGGGCCACAGAGGCGCGATCCGTGACACATACTGAACAGTACCACCACTGTATCGTATCGAACCGAACCGTGATTTTTTGTGAACCATCACACCCCTAATGTATATATATATATAGGTGCATCTATAAAAAAGGAATATTGTGAAAAAGTTGTATTTGTTTATTTTTGTAACTTGTTACCGTGAAACTTGCATATATATTCATGACATGTAAAGTAAATCATTTCAAAAGATTTGCTGATTTAATTTTGATGACTAGCGCTACAAAAATGAGAAAGACTGCTGACTTGGCAATGATCAAAATGATGATCATTCACACCGGACACGAAGAGTCAATATATTTATATTGCATAATAAATGTTTCTATCCTATTTTATATAGTATATATTTTATAGCATATTTTTTTCACATGTATTTAGTTATATTGTTTTATTTATTTATTTTATTATTTTTTTTAGATGAGACAGTTTCCACTGAAAAGCCTTACTACTACTTTAATTACAAAAAATAACAATATATTTTTTATGAATCTTTATCACAATATTGAGAATTTGTCCTGTGGTGGGAAAGATCAATACATTTGTAGAGTGCTGCCACCTTCATTAAGTCACTTGTCCGTATTGAAAAGACACTAGAGCTTTTGTGCTATTCTGTTTTAGACATTAACTTGCAAATAGATAGTTGTCCGAGGGGATATGCGAATCTATTTTGGACTGCGTGGAGGATGCCATAGGCTGCCACTAGAGACACAAACACTAATGCAGTTTTTATGAGGGATGTGTTACAGGGTGGCCTATCATAACGGCATAAAAACAACAAATCAATAATTTAGTCTCCACGGCCAATGGTGTGTGCACATCGCAGCATGCTAACCCAACCAAGCCAAAGGGGCATTGTAGACAACAATGCTAACAGCTCTTGTCTGTTCTCCAATGCCTTTAAATGTTGGACAGCACTTAAGATTTTTTTTTTTATTATTAATAACTGTACTTTTTCCTCTTGAGTTGAGGATTCTCATTACTTTGACATAAAGGCCTCATCCAAGAATTAATTATGTGAGGAAATTTCTCATTGTACAGTGAATATAAACAACCCCAGCTTTTACTGTTCAAGGACAGACTGAGCTTTCATTAAAACACACCAAAAATCTAAAGTCTTGACTTGACTAAAACCATAAAAAAGTTACATCAAATACACTCTATATTGTGCTGCCAAACGATTAATCGCATCCAAAATAAAAGTTTTTGTTTACATAATGTATGTGTGTATATATATATAGGTGGTAAGGTCGGCAGCATTTCTCAATTTTTGTTTAGTTTTTAGTAATTAGTAATTTTAATAAAAATATCACTTATTAAATACATATAAATGTATTTAACGACAAAATTACAAAATTGCAGAAATATTAAAATTATAATGAAAACAAAAATGATAAAAAAGCTCTCAAAATCTAAAAATAACACTGTTATATAGTACATAAACAAGTCAAAAACAAGTTCAGCCAGGAGCGATAATGAGGAATATTCACTATAGGGTGCTTAAGATGAAAAATAGACACACTATGAACTCTTGCAGTGTTTGTCTGTTTATAAAAGCATGAAAATCCATTATGCGCCACTTTATATACCACAAATCAGATTTCACTGGAACAACTTGCTTCTAAATTCCCTCAAAACACTCATGGTCCCAGTCCGTGCACCTACTAAGCACTGTGTGCAAAGAATTACCCGAGCACAAAACACGTAAGCATGTGATAGCGTCACAGAAATACCACTTGCGAGAAATTCCTGCTGTTCAGGTACAAAATGGAAGGTGAAGTGTTGTCTCGGCTCACCCATATCACTTCACACCTCGCGGTGGTGTTGCACGAATCAGTCATGACCAGCCATTTATCGCATTAGGCGGTTAAATGCCTCTCGAGGAGGCCCATGCAAATGTGTGCTGAGAATCCAGCCCTGTGTGTGGCGTAGAACACTCTGTAATCATTTGCTTCCTCAATGACAGGAAATGGAACGCAGCGTGAGCCGTAGTAACCAGAGGAACATGTTGATGATGAGTGTGAGAGACTGTGGTGACCCATCGCATAACGTGGGTTTCTCATCGGAAGACGATCCCATTTGCATGATGCTCAGGAAGAGCTAAACCTGTTTTCCTTACAGTTTGATCAGAGAGATGCTGGAGGGGCATCAATTATCAATGGATAAGGATGGTTAGGAGATGGATCAGCTAAAGGATGTTTTTGGTGATTGTAATATATTAATAGTCATCTAAAGAGCTATCATTAATATTACTGTTTTTTGTTGTTATATTTGATTAATAATTAATATTGGTTCATAATAATACATTTTAGAATAATTTTATATGAATTAAATTAGTCTATTTCCTAACCCTACCTTCTTATAAGCAATTATACATTTAAAAATAAATAAATAAATGTTTGTTTGTTTGTTTGTTTGTTTTTTTAATTGTACTTTATTTTGCTTTACTATACCTCTTGCCTTTTAGCAAAAAATGGAAACATGCAGTACATCACGTATATTTCATCTTATGCTAAACATATACTAATAAAAACCAATTTTTGGGGAAAAATTTTAAATGTTCAATTAAAACAATGAAACAAATAATAATAACATAAATATATACAATTGGATTAGTAATCATATGAATAATCTGTTGCTGTTTTTATTCAAATCATATTTTGTAATGTTAGTAATTAATATAATATCAATTAGTACTTAGCAATAATGAATTAGTCGTAAATAAAATTCCATAATTTGTTATGTAAAAAATAAATAATAATAAAAATATTATAACTTGTCCCCATTGAATGTTATTAATTAATATGTTTTATATATAACAATAATAATGAATTAAAAATGAATGAAAAGTAGTGTCTCCTTTAGGTTGTCAGAAAAAAATAAAATAAAACAACAACAACAACTAATTTTCTAACACAGATCTCAGATTGTTGTAATCAATAATTCTTGTCCAGAAGGAAGCAGCAGGAACAAGCAGAGTCCAAGATTTGCCCCTAGATTTGACCCTTGCCCTCTGACCCAACTAGAAATTGCTCGAACAGCAACGAGGCCACCCAGAGCACAAGGGCCCAGTGATGAGGTCGGCTCTGAGCAGAATGGCCAGGCTTTAAGAGTGATCAGCTATCTGTGCGCTTGCCCCGGTGTCTCGTGGGAACAGAGAGGTGGACCACCTCCAAGACAGGGGAAAGGTCACTCTCCAGCCGAGTCTGACGGGGGATCTGGACTTTGCAGGAGTGCAGCTCAGGTCTGGCTCTACTCCGTGCCCCCCCGCTGGGGACACCACAAATCGCATCACAGCACTGGAAGAGCAGTAGAGCCCAGCTTTGATGTCACCAGCAGACCGAGGCGGGGACGGAGATTTCTCCTGAAGGGAATGCAGCGTGATGTTCGATTAGAACTGGAATTTGCTCTGCCTGTTACTCTCAGTTCATCGCCTGAGCTAAATGTGGCTGTCTGAAACGTACAGAAAACCCAGGTGGCATAAAACTAGATTTATATTTTATGTTCAAGTTCCCTCAAGTTTCTATCATATTATGTTCATTGCAATATTTTATTTATTTGATTTGATCTATTTTTATAATTATATAATATTAATATTTACTTACTACTTTATATGAATGTTCATATCTTTATATATATATAATTTATATTAATATAAATTTAATGTCTTATCTTTCTTGTTTTATTTTATTTTATTTTTTTACCAATGTATTGCTTATCGTGATGTTTATAACGTTGAATACAAAATAATATGAATATTTATATATATATATATATAGATTAACCTTGCTTCTAGATATGTAATTTAATGTATTTTCTTTTCATTTTTTTCACAGATTATTCCTGACATATGCTGTGCACTTCTTCTCTATTTGATTGACACTTCAAGACAGTGTAAGATCCAGACCTACCCATGTCAAATTTATAGTTTGCATCCGAAATCAGATTTATTTTTTGGAGATGGAGAGCTGAATAAATTACCTCTCCACCTAAGTATTTATTCAGGGAGCAACTTCATGCCAAGTTGACGAACTAATCCATTCAATCAGTAAAATACCGGGTTCGTTTACCTGTGCATAGCATCACTGAACTGTTTCATTACCTATTTTCAAGAGCTACCACTGCATCGGAACTGCGCCTCCACAGATCTGAGCATTTTCTTAAGTAAATTATTGGTACGAGCACGACATCAACAGCAGCGGGCTCCTGCGGCGTCCGTGACATGTTTAGTTGCTTTTCTGCAGCAAACCAAACCGCTCGCTGGGTAAAATAACCAGAGCGCTGGTCTAGGACCAGCAACCGCAAATGTAATTGCAAATGCAGTTTCCTTGAGTTGCCTAGGGACTCTGCAAGAAATATTACTCGCAGCCCACGGGACATGCATATACCCCATGACAGTTGACCAGATTTGTAATTAAGCGGTCGACGTTACAGCACACACCACGAATGAAGATTAACGAGCTGCGAGCTAAAGTTGATGAGCCAAACTAGAGAGACAAGTATCATTAACCCTTTAGCAGCCTAAGGGACCTCTGCAATACTACGACAGCAATAGCGCGGCCAAGGTTCACTTGCATTTCTGCAAACTCTTGTCGTTTCACTGAGCAGAACAATAGGAGTTGGCCTTCAGTTTGGTTTATGAGCACTCAAGACCCAAAACACTTTCCAAGTTGAAACAAAAAAAGACAAAAAGCACTTAGAGCCCCGAGTCTTGAAGGCAGGGAGTATTAGAAGTCTAAGAACATTAACCTGTCAAAGTGGATGAGGTAATTTGTTTCCATTCATTACACAATGGAGTGCACCCCAGTGATTAATGTCACGCCTCGAACAGGGCAACTGCGTAGGGAATGTACTCGGAAATCATTAGGCTAACACGCTAACGCAATGAATGCGCCTCACACACCCACATTCTCCTCCGACGACGCGCTAACGACCCCGGAGGAAAATTCTATTGCTTCAGAAATAGAAACAAACAAGACAGTTATCGATGTACAGTAAGAGTATAAAGCAACTTTTTTGACATGTTATTGTTTCTTTTTTCAGGTGTCGTGTATTTGCAGGTTGCCTTTCAGTTATGTGTCACGTCATGGTAAGAATCCTTTTTTTTTTTACAATAGGTAGTTTTAACAATGTAGTTTTGAGTGTCGATTTTATTGGAGTTAATGTAGAATTTTAAAGGAAAGTCTATGCCGGGTTGCAGCCCTTAATGACAGTGGCAGTTTTTTAATTATGTGAAGTAACAGTCTGGAATGTATCCATTGCAAATTATAGAAAGTGAATACAGTTATAAATTAAAGATATAATGTGAAAATGAATAGACTTTATCAGAGTGTCAAGTTTTAAATACTAGGAAACACTTGTACGCCATGCACTTTAATGTAAATATTACATTCCTTAAGCTTTTATGCTATTTATGATTAAGACTGTACATTTATATGTATATAATTGTTATGTGTTTGTTGTTTATTTGTAAAAATACTTCAAGTTTTCAAGCTTTGTTGTTAAGACTGCATTAAATTATTGTGCTGTAAATATAGGCTTTGATGCTGCAGTCATGTGAAATAATAGCTCAATCATTTAATCAGTCAATCGATAAATCAAGTAATGCGAGTGCAACAAAAAATGTTGTGTTTTAAAATTGAAAAAGGTGTTCAATGACTTTCTTTTTGCTTATGAATATCAAAAAATCTTTAAAACAAAATGAGAAGCAACACTGATATTATGGAATTATTGGATTGCATAATTCTTCTTTTTACATTGGATCATAAATATATCATAAATTTGAAAATTACTAGTTTTTTTGTTTTTAAATGTGTTTAAAACATTTTAGATATATTTAGGTTTAAACATGTTTATCTGCACATTTCACACACAATAGTAATTCTAAGTGCATTACAATAAAAGAGCTAAATAATCAAATAATCATGAAATGTAAGAAATGTTAATGATAAATAAACAGTACACATTTTTTAGGTATGTATTATATGTAGCAGTATTTATTTTATTATCATGCAAAACCTGACAAAGAAAAATAAATCACTGGAAAATGTGTGTAGTCCACATAATTTGGTCTAGGAAGAATTTGAGTTTGTATCAATATGCAGGAAAATCTGAGCACAGTTTAAGACATTGTTAAGATGTGTTTCGGAACAGAAAAATCTGAGAAGCAGGAGACTTCCTACGAGACTGAATATATGCACGATAAACTTTCCACAGTTTCACATAGTTGTTCAAATCAAACCCAAAGCCTTGAGCTCAAAGTAAATTTCATAGTGGAGGGATTGAGAGAAAGTGCATACTGTATAAAAATACTTCATTAACAATTTGCAGCACTACAATGCATGTGGCATTTGTCTTTCCCGAACCCCCATCCGTAGCCCGAGCAAGTTGGTGTAGACGGTCTCACGTGTAGACGTGTAGAGAGTTGCGCTAGATAAAGACTAGCACGTCTGCTGCCAGAGATTACCGAAATGACAGTAAGGCTTTCCAGAGAAGCGGCGCTCCTGTGATCTCAAAGTGCCACAGTGTCAGTGTCGGGGTGGCAGTTGTTGCAAAGGTGACAGGCCTCTCAGACGAATCTGAAAACGTCCTGCTGACTTGTGACTGGAAATGTTCTAGGACACTTGCTATTGCAGCTACCTGGGATGTGCTGCAGCAGTAATGGGCTCAGACTGGTGGGTTTCCTTCTTCCCCGCTGACACGCTGTGTAACTCAGCGAGTCAGGAAAGCCAGAGTTTTTGTGTGGCCTGTTTGTATCTGTCAGGTATTTCGGAGGGCCTGGTGGATTTGGGATTTGTTGATCCTGCAGAAGTTTCTGGGACTTTTGTACTATTTGTATTTCAGCTAAGAAAGCGCCCACAGAGCCAAGGAATATAGTTCTGTCCAAAGTAAAGTTCTGTCACTCAGGATTGTTCACTGACACTTCCGAGGACGTTTCATGAGTGTGAATTTGAATCCAAGCTGAATTTGAATGACAGAAAAAGGAATTTACTGAATTGTAATAGAGTGCATCAGTCTTGATCCAGAATCAGTTTCTCCAAAGGGCAAATGGTAACTTATAACAATTCCCTGATTTCATATTGAATAATAATTTATAAACCTACTGTGAGCTCTGGGATTGTTTGCTGATGTTACATGCTTCTGTTGAAGCTATTAGCCTGTATTATGGAAAAACTAATATGAAAAACAGCTATCATCAACTCTTTTGTTACCCACTTTCTTAAAGTGCCCCTATAAAAAGACCTTTTATGCAGTGAGTAACACTGCTTTAAGTGAATTAAACTGCAAAGTTTCTCATTTGAAAGTGCATTGTGTATAAAGTTATTGTCTTTTAAAAGAACAAGTCGAATCACTGTATTAAGCCTTTTTTTAAAATGAATCCCAAACCGTTTCGTGTTGCCCACCCACTTATTGGTCTTTTCATGTTGGTGTGAATGAAAGTGCAGATTAACTCTTTCCCATTAGGTGCTGCTGGTAACACTGTACACAAAGCAGCACTGAGCTCACACTTTCCATGATCAGGCATTAAAAGGCATGATTAAATTGAAATGAAAGCAATCGGACCAATCACCGTTTCATGCAAAGAAGAGGTCTATCGTTCTATCTGTAACATTTTCTTTGTCTTTGAATTTGAATACCTTTTAATTTTACTTCTTAGCATTCTTCTAGCATCATTTCTTTGAATGATGAACAACCTGATTTGAATGATTAGTGTTTTGGACTACCTGGTCTCTTGGCATAAGCATTCCCTGGGTGCACTTTTAGCAAGACACAAAATACGTACGTATAATTACATATCACTGCAGTTTCCAAAAGAAACGAACACTAGAGGCAGTAAAACTCTGACACCTTTTATTCCTATTCAAATATTTTCTTTCTTTATTTTGATTAATAAAGTGTAGTTTTCACAGTTATTGAAGAATATCATGTCATGACGGATGCCTTTGAATGTTAGCATACATAGCACACATATCCAGCTTCGTATTTATGGATTTTCATATACAGTAGGTTTGATAGGTTGTTTTAGGGAGATGTACTTGAGCGGTAAAGATGGCTAGATAAAACTGTTCAAATCTGCATACAATTTAAATGACATGGTTGCATCAACAAATGCCTTTTTATATCAGTTTTGCATTTGTTAACACTATGGGTAGGTTAGGGGCATATTTCCAGCATGGTAAAGCATTAACATTTATTAACAGCCTCCGGATATTTAACGTAATAAAAACATAGCAATATGTACATATATCAAAGTAATAAAATGTGCCAGAGTTCACAAATTGAACATGTGCTTTAGCGCCACTCAGTGGACTTTTCTTTTTGAAACTGCAGCATAACCTGCACAATAAGTGCACAGAGGTACATATTTTTATGAGACCAGTTTGGTTTTGGACCATATTTAAACAAAAATGTCTCACAGAAATGTAGTGTTATATTGATTATTTTGAGACCATTTAGATTATTTAGGGCATAGCGAAATATAAAGAAATTGCATTAGACATAATACTAATAGTGTCGTTTAAGCTGTTCTGCAATTGGATATAATTTGTCTTAAATTGCATTTTGTATCTTAAAACACAAACCTGAGTTCGAAAAGACAAATATGGGTGTATTCAAAGAGCAAGTGATTAAATTAGATGCTTGAGGACATTGCAAGACAGTGTGCTAAGGGGCTCTGTTTGCTAAGTCTTTTTTTTTTTTTTATCAATCCTTCTGTGGCGTTTCTGTGATGTTTCTCTTTGGAGATGAGCACAGAGCTATGAATAACATAAAACTGTCTGTCTTGATGTTCGCATTGGTCACAGACTGAATCAAGTACAATTTGCATTCTTTAATTAGCTTCTGAGCCCTGCGTGATTATGACTTGGCTGTGATGCTGCACGCTTAGAAAATAAATAACAAATGGCGTCAGACATATTTTCCTTCTCTGCCGTTTGATGATTGCCCACAGAAGTAAAGAGAGATTTAGAGAGCACTACGGTAGCAGGAACAACATCCTGCAAGCCAAACATCGGATATATGTGTAAGAGAAGAGCACTGAGGGGTGGGTTTTGAGCGTAGCATAGCCTCGAAGCTAAAAAGCCTGTCAGGGAAATAACTACTGCTGCATTCAAGTGCATGTCTGCTAACTTGGCATAGGACACGTGCGCTCCCACGCAGAGCTGGCACCAGCCGGAATGCTGCCTTGTCTGTGTCTCATATCTCTAATATGATGTCACAACCAATTTTTCTGAATGAATGTCAGGCAGATTTTTGCCTAAAAATAGCAGCGTACAGATTAATGACGTCCATAACACATGCTTAAGATTACTCACATACTATAAGGCATACTAAATGAACTCCCTTTACAAAAATGGCGGTACAGTGATGACATTAGATGATTTATTATGGTACTGTATGATTGTATTATTAATATACATGACACAGTGTGTGCCATATACCCCATTAAAAAGAAAGGTGCTTAAAAGGATATTAACAGCCGTGCCATATAGTATCTGTTAGAGACCACTCGGTTAGTGGCTTTTGCTGTAGTAATTTCCACTACTACAAAGCATTGTTTTTAGGGCTAGAACCTCTAAGCTAGCATAAGGTGTTTTGCTGGGGCTAGTATTTCTTAAGTAAATTTGCTAAGATTAGTAGCTTAGCTATCACTATACCATAAAGAGTTTTGCAGAGGGTTGAAGAGGTAAAGAGGGTCTTAAACAGCGTCAGCATGTAGCCGTACAAAACGTTGCTGTTATGGCTAGTATTTCTAAACTGGCAAAAGCTTTTTTGATAAGATTAGTAATTCGCTAGCATAAAGAGTTGTTTTTAGCCCTGCTGGAAAAAAACAGCATATGCTGGTTAAGTTTTGAAGCTAGTTTAAGCTGATCCTTTGCTGGTTTTAAGCTGTTCGGACCAGCTTAGCACCAGCACATGACCAACTAAGAACCAGCGTAAACCATCTCAAACCAGCATCCCAGCTTCAAAACAAACATAACCAGCCTGGAGGGTTCGCAACCTTTTTTTTATGGACAGCAATGAACCAAGGTAAACATATTCAGACAGGTTGTGAACCGTGTTTTGTTTTTAAACATTTGAATTTAACTTTTAAAAACTATACTTCTGCTTGTCAACAGCAGCTGTCACAGTTGCTAGGCAACAAGAGCAAGCCTCCGTAGGCTAGGCCGTCCCATTTAACAACACTCGGTCTGACCTTCGAAGGCGTTCCCTTTGAAGTCCGCGTCCTTCGAAGAATGCAGTCTCTGAATCGGGATGTCATTTTAGGGTTGAGCGTTAGTATCGCACAGCTAACATGCATTTTTGTTTTAGAGGTTGTGTTATGGCTAACCTTAAAGGGTATCTTGTTTTCAGCTAGCGCTGGCCCTCATCTGTCCTCCCATCTTGATTTTAAGCCCCAGTTCTTTTGTAGCTGCACACAAACTCTTTGTAGTTTGTTTGAGTCTGATAGTGCAGACGAGGAGGGACACAAAAGCAGGCGAGAAAGCAGGAGACTGCATTAAAACAAACAGTCACTGTGCGCTCTGAAAAACATTTTTCAAGCACATCACATTGATTCTGGAAACACAATGTTCGATTCTCTGCTACAAGAAAAAAGGCACCGATGCTCACATGATTTCTCAGGATGTGTCTGTGTTAAAGAGAAAGCAAGAGAGGGATGGATGTTCTACTGAGAGGACAGTGACACAATTCAGGGGGATTCAGCGCACAAGCTTGCCATCTAGTGGTGGTGTGTTCTCAGAGCACTGAATTCTGGGACACGTGCTTGCATCCCCTGCTGGCTTTCTCTCTTTCTCTTTCTTCTACACACACATGCACACTATTCTATGCCTATGTCTGGAATGGAGTAGAAGTAGCATACTGCTCATTGCATACTGTGCAGTACAGTATACTACGTTTGACCCATTTTATGTATGTTTAAATTGTTTAATAAATGTGAAACTGTATGTATAAATAAAAAAAAATAGCAATGTTTGAAATCACATGCTGGTTGAACAATAGTTGAAACATCAATCACCATGATGTTCACTATGTAACAGTATAATTTGTATTACATGGTAAATTACATTATAGTATTCCATTCTGAACATGCCAGCTATAAACCATTTAAACTACCTGGTCTCATGCCATATACAGACCTAGGTGCACTTTTTAGCAAGACATGGAATACATTGAATCCTGTGTAACAAAGGTTCGACCAAACAGCTTAAATCTGTATAAAAGGAAGTTGAAATGACACAAATGCTTCAACAAATGCATTTTAATGTTAGCTTTGCATTTGTTACCACTATAGGTTCAGGGCTGGATTTGGTGTAAGTCGTATTTCCTACCTGATTAACTTTTAGCAACAGTCCTAGAATATCTGAATTCTGAACCGCCACAATACATACCTATATCAACGTAATAAAATGTGCTAGGGTTCACATATTGAATGTGTGTTTTAACGCCACTCAGTAGACATTTCTCTTTGAAACAGAGGTGAAACGTGCAGTAAGGCATGTAAAAACAGTATTGCACAAAAAGAGAACAGAGGTACGTATTCACTATATTCAATATACACATGTTTCAGGTTTTCGTTTTTTATTTTTATATGTTTTTATTTAAGATAACCCCCTGTGGTCAAAGCTCACACTGGTCTGTCTAGTATTTGCCATGGAAAGAACTAAAAATACTCACTAAAATAACAAAAAAACTGCAAAGGGTCTACTTTTGTTTAACCGCCATAATAACAACTAAACAATGTGCTTTTGTAAAATAAAAGAAAAAGAAAATAAACAGGGTGCGTTCTCTGATGCCTGGGTCTCTTTAACCTTTCGTCACAGACACGGAAATAAAACATGAATCTCAGCGAATACAAATAAATATAAGTGTAGAAAGCTTGATTTTTTTTTCATGCCTTTTTCTAACATTTATATTCTATCAATATGTTTATATGTTTTAATATTATAATATGATTTTTGGAAATATGTAATATGAAAGTTTTTTTAGTAGTTCTAGTTATCAGTAAAAACTTTGGTCACTTCATTATGCTTAAGTGGTTATCTTGGTTAGCTGTCTGTCTATCTATCTTGACAGTTGCACAGGGGATAAGGGTTCAGATTTTCCTAAAAAATTGCAGCTGATGTTATTTCTGGGTCATTCGTCATATTGAAAATGTTTGGCAAGTTGTATACAGAATGACATCAGGGAATTTGGACACCGTTCACAACATATATACTGCATACCCCAGAAATAGCATTTGCTAGCATGCTTTTCTGAACATAACCCATCTCTCTCTTTCTTTCTTTTCTTTCAGTCCCAGTACTTCCAAGTCCGGTTGAGCTACAATACACTGCCTGTTTGGCACCCACACGTTGTGCCACGGTCCAAAAAACAAACAAACAAACATCATCCACCCACCCGACTCCGTACTCCAACCCCTATCCAGACTTCCATGGCACACGCTAGCCCGTGACATGGCTATATTATGTGGCAGAGCCTCCCAGGACCAAGTGCGTATGTCACCGGTTTTGTTTACCTTCTTTATCTCTTGCGCTCACATCCCCCTTTTTCCAGAAGTCTGGGCTAGGGACACACAGACACCTTTGTGTGATTATTTTGCCACGATGGCAAGCCGAAGGACTGTCTGTGTCCAAGGTCTCTCCTCCAATCCTTTTTCCTCTCTGCCAGCCAGCGAGACCACGGACTGGAAATAGCATTGATGGATTACTAATACGCCTGCTTGGGATGCAATGGAGCAGAGTGAATTTGAGTGTGTGTGTGTGTGTGAGTGTGTGGAGAAAACAAAGAAGTGGGAAGAGCAGGAAACCTTGTCGAAGGGGAAAACTGTCCCATTCGGAAGCAAGCCTGCACTTATATCAATCACCCCTCTATCAGAGGAAGACATTATCTGTTAGGTTTGGCTGCGCGAGAGGACACAGGAAATGGTCGATAACAGTAACGAAGGCTCATGAATTATTCACACATTGGAAATTCACCCCTGGAAACTGTTCTATATATAAACATCTGCCGTTTCCCCTCCTTTAGGGATGTGTCACGATCGTGCAAAATTTCACCTGTGATTGAAGCACCATCGTTAGGATGCCGCATGTGTCGAACGTGCGCACTTGTTTGCGTGAGAGAGCGTGCGTGTGAACTTGAAGAGCTATTTCATCAATGCGAGAAGGAGACCGTTTCACAAATGAGCCTTTCATCTTCAGTGCAGGGTAATTAACTGCTATTTAATGGACGGTGCCCACGCGCTCACTGCATTATCGACCGTGCGCACTCGCTCGCTATCTATGCGTTTATCAAGAGAGGCTAGGTGCGATACATCTGAAAGAGCTATTATGGCTCGATTTCATAGGTGAGCACTGGATCTGGCCTGTGGGAAAGAAAAATCACTCTTCTCGTCCGTTTGTCCTAGACAGCATCTCAGAGTCTCCCGATTCTCTGATTTTTCTCCTGAGAAAGACTAATCTCATTGGTTTCTCCTTTAGCGTTTCTGAAGCTCTTTCGGTGCAGTCTATTTGATCACGGAGTTCATATGGTTTACAGTTGGTTCACAGGCAATCTGTCATCCTAGTTGGAAAGAAAGCACTTTTTATGTATAATTTGCATTGATGTATAATATGCGAGTTGCATTATGCATAAGGTAATGCCATGTCAGATGAGACCTGCTGAATCACACCCCACTTTGGATTAAAAAAATCACACTAGTTCAGAGATTATCTCAAAAGGTGCTGAGATTTGCTAAAATACAATCTGCAATGATTTTCAATATTTAAAAAAAAAAGGGGAAAATAAGAAAATTCAAGAACAAATGATCTGGGCTATGTTAATGTTTAATATTTAAAGGTCTGCGTTATTTTACATTAGATTTATATGAAAAATTATTTTGAAATTATTTACATTCTTTTTTTATTAACCTTAATTAATAACTCTATTTTCTATCATTTTAAACCCCAATACATTTTAGGAAATGCAGCTAGGACCGAGGTAATGGAAAAGTTCACCAAGAAAAAAAAAGTGTTGTTTTTTTTTTTCCAGCCCCATAAATTATAGTTATTTCTGAAGATACTGCATTCAATTCTCCTAGTTCGTAGTGACCTGGAGCTGTCAAGTTCAAAAAGAGCCGATAAAATGCCAAAAAAAAGAAAAAAATCACAAAAGCAGCCACAATTCATGATTTGTGCACAATGTTCCAAGTCATTCCCTTTGTGTAACAGTTTTGTATTGATGCATTTGTAGCAGTCGTTGTTGTTTTACACATTGCATCATCATTGATTCTTTCAAAATATTGTTTTGCACTGAAAAAAAGTTTCTGAATCACATAAAAAGTGAGTAAATAACACAATTTTCATTTTGGCTTGATTTAAGACACTACATGACACCCATAACCCCAGTCAATCTCCTGAGCTGTAAAAGAGCAACTGCAGAGCAATAACATTTTCCTGTTGAAATGTCTTTACTTTCACTCATGACAATTGCTTAAAGGGGATGACTGTGTGCGGAAAGCCCGTGTGTCATTGGCAAGATTTATTAGGAATAAAATCTAGAAAGTTTACTGTTTTTTTATTGCTCAATCATTCCTCTATATTCCTTCTCTTCGCTCCCGTGTCGGCCCTGAAATGTTAACACACTCCTACATTGTGATGTCCCCTAAGCATTTGGTCTTCCGAGTGCGACTGAGTGGAATATTAAACAGGAAACGGCTGCAGCATCAAAGGACGCCATCTAAGGTGCGGGCTGCTGAGCGCACCTGAGAGATTGATGTCTTTGTGTTGGCAGTTGTGTGATTCTGCGTGTGTTTGAATGTTCATATAGGTGTTTGTTTTGTCTTGGTTCTTGGCAGCAGCTGGCAACACTTATGGAGCTTCCTCATGTTTCAGCGATGCAGAACTGATCAAATCAATTGAATTCAACTGAGAATAGCTGTTAGCAAACAAGTCACCGCAAACAAGTGGAGGTTTCCTCATGTGTGCTTGGTCTCTTTGTCCTCCACTCTGGAAAATTGTCATTAGCTTTCATTTTAATTTACAGATGCTAAACTACATTTGCATTTCCTGAAGGTGGCAGAAAAAAGGCAGCCCATGAGTTGAAGAAGGAGTTTATCTTAAGCTTTGATTCTGTGTAAATGAAATGCTGCGATTCAGATTTTGTAAATGAGTCACAGTTCAGTTTTGAAAATACATGCACAAAAGAAGTGTGTTACAATGTGTTATGCAAATATAACAATAACACGGGTACTTGCATTGATTTGTTAAAGGGAAAGGAACATTGTTAATATACAGTAGGTTTTTATAAGGGGTGGCAAGGCATTGATAGTACGTTGCTAAGTTGTTTCGAGTGGTTGTGAGTTACATTTTGTTAGATGGATCAATTAAAAAGAGTCCCAAAATGTAGTCATTGTAAGTCTGTGGGATTGCTTGCATTCTAGGATAATCAATAAATTACAAAATGCATATTGAAATATTTTAACTTATCATTCTGTAATAAATATATTTTCAGTTCTACAATCAGTTCTAAAACTTCTCTCCTGTATTATTTGACATGAGTCTCTTTAGACCTTAGCACATGAATTATTGACTTCTAGAAGTTCTAATTGAATCAGTGAAGAGCTTATTGACCTGTCCATTGTATCAAAAAATGGAGGGTAGCATTGTTCTGTTTGTAAACAAGCAAAATTTACGCAAATGACACTAAAAAAGATCCCACGAGTAACACTGTTATGTTATACAAAGAATCCCCCATCATGGTCTGTCCGTTTTCTGAAACAACTGCATTTGTCAATAAGCTCTTCGCTGATTGGTTTGTGCAACAACGTAATTTCCCACTGAAGTTTACATTTTTGAACTTTCACGGAAGAAGCGATTTAAGTCAGTTCTTGCACATCCGTTGCAAGCGCTTCACCTAGTTTAAAAAATCGTGTCTATTCCAACAGTCTCACAACCAATTTGTACGTATTCGTATGAAGTGGCAAATTCGTGCTTATTCATACAAATTCATATGACCTGATGAATTAGCCACCTCATCAAATATGTACGAATTGTCATGAGACTGGACTGTCTATTCACATCATTGCATTGACTTCATACAAATAATATGCTTTTGGTGTGCACACATCATGATTTCTGCTGCACTATGCACAACTCTTTTTATTTATGCTTTATGATTTTATGCTTTATAAATGCTTTTTATTTATAAAAATAAGCATAATGAAAATGAGGTGGAAAATTCCCGTAATTTGTACAAATTCGTACGACCTCACTCGATTTTGTACGATTTGTCTAAACCCCAGTGACAGGTAGGTTTCAGGGCGAAGTTAGGTGTAGGTCATTCATACAAATTCATATTAATTGGCAACTTGTAAAATACATACGATTTAGCATAAATGAGTAAGAGCGTATGAATTTGTATGAATTAGCCACCTCGGAAAATATGTACGAATTGCCATGAGACTGGCTGGAAATGACAAGAAATTAGGGGGAATGAGATCAAGCAACTGATTTTTACCACCTTCTTGTATGCCGCAGATCAACATGGCAGAGCCTGTGGATAAGTAAGCCATGGCTCTGATGCGTGGTAAATATTTAATACGTGTTAATGTTTATATCTTCCACTTCTTAGCGACTCGCAGAAAAATGTCAAGAGACAGGATGATGACGATGTATGGATGATGAACTCTGACAGAGACACTGCAAGAGGAATTTGGAGGCCAATTATATTTCAGACTGAAACAAGAATCTGATGAAGTCTTTCACACACCTTGAGATTCGAATGTAAGTTAGCAGATCCAAACACTCTTTCAGACACTGATAAGAGAATTGTTCGCTCCAACACTCCCTCTGCAGAACTGAGTTATTACTGCAAATAATCTTGTTTGTTTTGTTGGATAGGCTGTTGGTCTGGAGTGTTAATCACTGTTTCTCCTGTGCCGCAGAGCCTCTTGCTTTAAAAGCTTGGAGAAAGGAAATTAAGGGTAATATATTGATGTATATGGGACTGTGGGAGAGTTTGGCCAGATTGTGGCAATCTAATTGAACAGGTGGATGCGTCTGCAAATAAACAACTTTTTGCTAATCAGCAGGTGATACAAGCTCAGCAGAACTGAAACGGCCAGCAAGCAGAAAAAGTCAGCATTTGTCACATACTAAAAAGTAAAGGGGTTTTATTAAAGTATTAAAGTATTAGTTAGTAGTGGGGATTTTGGAGACTGCACACCCGTACATTTAAAAAATTAATCATCTTTATAAGCTAATCGAGTCATTGATTCAACATATTCATTCAGGATCAAAATGATTGACAATTTTTAATTAGATGTTACACCATTCAACCTACTTGTTTAATAACATTCATTTATTTAGGAATTAAATAATTGACCAAATATGATTTTGGAAAAAAAAGTTTTATAAAATAATACTAGTATATAACTATTCTATTCTATGAACCAAGAAATTTATATCTTGAAATTAGTTGAAGTTGAAATATTATCAATAAACAGTTTGCATGGAGTTCCGAATTTTGACTTTTGGAAAATATGCATAATATAAAATAATAAGATTTACCCCCAGTTTCACAGACAAGGCTTAAGCTAGTCCAAGACTAAATTGCATGTTTGAGCTGTCTCAGATGAAAATATCTTGCTCTGGCATATCTTAAAACACGTCAGTGTCGTTGTTCTGTGTTAAGATGCACACCTGTAATATTGTCTTATAAAGCATTTTTGTAAAAGTTGCTTAAATATCTTAATTTAACTAATTGCCTGGCTTTAGCTCAGCCCCATTTGTGAAACCGGGCAAATCTGGGAAAATCTTGAGTTCCTTTCTGAAACTTTGTTCTCCAACTCCATTTGTTCTTCATACAGAAATGTGATTAGTGGCATTTACTTCATATAGGCTTCACAATATACATTGTATATACACAGATTTTTTTCCAGAAATGCTTTGTGAAGTAGGTTTTGAGTTGCCGATTCCCCTTACAGCCATTTCTTCTGAACAGCTCTGCCAGACTCCATTTCACCCATGATATTACTAAAAGACTCAGTCATGAGCGTGGCATCTTTACAGAGTGTGTTTGGTGACTCAGATGACTACCTGAGAGACAAGAGACCAGCAATTACAAGAAATGCCTCTTAAGAGATGACTCTTTCACAAAAAAAGTCACATGCAAATATACCTGGATGACTCTTGTGAGGAGGAAAAATGGCTACCACTTGGGTTAGGAGAAAATTAGCGTAAACAAGAATATGCGAACGTGGCTGAATTAAAATGCAAATTAGCACTGAAGAAAATGAACTGATGAGATGATTGTCCTCTTCACCCTAGGCTTCGCTACACAGGCTAACTGTTAATCGTGATTTGTTTATACATGTTTATCTATCATTGAATAATTCACACTGATGCTGAGTTAGTGCAAATTGAGTCAGAAATGAATTCAGGGGCTTTTCCTTCATTCACTCCCACAAGCTACAAAATATGTTGTTGGTTTTTTTTTGTTTTTTTACATTAATAGTCACTTAAAACATAAATTAACATACAAGAATAATTGCCACAAGACTTTGCTTCTGATTTGTTTAATTAGCAACAAAATCAGACTCACTGTCTGACATTAGATTTGTTAGGAAGGCAAACATCCCAGTTACAAAACTCACAAGCGTCTTGCTGTAAATTTGGTTTTGAATACTTACAGCGTAGTACACATGTGAACAGAAATCACAATCAAGCATTAGTCTATTTGAAATGAGCAATTTTTTGCAGATTTTTTCTGTATTATTATTAAGATTTTATTTTTTTATGTAAATATAGTACGTTGACATTTAGATGATCTTCTTTACTTGGAGTATTTATTTTATTTTTATTATTATTATTATTTTATTATTGAGATTTTGTTATAATTATTTCAATATAAATTTCAATATAAATTCAATATAAAATATTTATTTTTATAATTGTTCCTTTTTTTGAGGTACTGAACAATTCACTTTGCAGATAACAATACAATTTTCAGCTTAACTGGTAGGATCTTTTCCTCTGGTATTGTTAGTATTTTCATCATGTCTTTGGTCTCCTGAAGTTAAACTTTTGAACCTGCATTTTATGTCCCTTAATTTGCACGGGTCAGTGACATTTGCTTTTCTAAGTGCACAGGAGACCGGTGTGCTGTGAATATGCATACACTGCAGAAATAAGGTCAGTGTTTTGTCTAGGAACCAGGCTTCTGTCCAGACTATTTTGCCTCTAGCTACCTGAGCAAAGGTCAGATTAGCAAGTTATACAGGCAGAAAGGTATCAAAGCACCAGTGGAATATCTGTGCCATTTTAGATTTTTGTCCATTATAAGCTGGTTTTGTAAACAGGTTCCACTGCTTCAGTACAGTTACATAATAACAACTATAGGCTACAGTATACATAATTATACATACATACATAATTTAAACTTTGCAAATTTCCAACACTTTTGCAAATTCATACGACCTCACTTGTTCGATTTGTCTAAGTGACGAGTAGGTTTAGGGGCGTGCTTAGGTTTAGGTCATTCGTGCAAAGTCATACAAATTGGAAACCTATTAAATACGCAAGATTTAGCTAAAATCATATTAATTTTTACCAGTTCATAATACTTTACGAATTAGCCACCTCATAAAATATGTACTGTGTAGTTAGTAAAACATTGCTTGGATGTCGTTAAAAATGTTATGTGTGAATGAGTGAATGTTATGGTGTTGCTAGGCAGTTGCTAGGGAAATCTGAATGTTGCTAGTTGTATACAATTGTATAATGTCCTGTGTGGTTACTAAGGCATTGCTAAGAGGTTAGTTTGTTCAGGGTGGTTGCTGCAGTACAGTGTCACTAGGGTGTTACTAGGCAGTTGTTAGGATGTTCTAATGTTGCTAGGGAGTTACTTGGCAATTGATGTTCTGAATGTTAGTACAGTTAGTAGCACTGTGTGGTAAGGCATTTCAAAAAGGTTAATAGGATGCCTTGAGTGGGTGCTATAGTGTTGCTAGGCAGTTGCTAGGTTAATCTGAATGTTGCTCAGGTTGCTATGGTTTTCTGAGAGGTTGCTATGGTGTTACTGGGCAGTTGTTAAGATGATCCGATGTTGAGGGAGTTCTGGATATTTGCTATGCAATTCTAAGGCACATAGAAGTTCTGTGAGGTTTATATGACATGAATTGCTATCAGTTAATTGGGAGGTTGTTTGTTGTTTAGTTTGGTTTGTAAAGAGTTCAGAGAGTTTGCTGGGGTGTTATTAGGCAGTTGTTAAGATGTTATAAATGTTTTCTAGAGTGTTATTAGGCAATTGCTAGGATGTTATGAATGAATGGTTAGTAAGGCATTGCTAGGAGGCTGTTCGTTTGCTATGGGTGGTTGCTTTGGTTTTTGTTAGGTTGCTGGGATGTTACTAGGCAGTTTTTAAGATGTTCTACTAAATTTTGGAGGTACTTCATAGTTCTGTGTTGTTCTTACTAGGTTAATAGGATGCTGGTGCTAGGTAGCTGCTCAAGGCAATACTTTGAGCTAGAAATGTGCCTGAAAGTTTCTAAAAGTTACCATGTGCAACGAGGCCCTAATTTCAGGTTAGACTCAAAGCAAACTTTCTGTCTAAGAATTCTCTGTTGCAATATTACTCCAGTGACAGCTGAATACCAAATCTACAATTGCTTTATACGGTACACCACATGCTTTACAGCAGACATAAATGCAGTGTCTGTTATTCAGATCAAATTTGTATGGGTGAAAAGTAAACACGTCTTATCAACTCAAATATGACATCCAGCTAAACACCCAGGATCCCATATTTTGATAAACAAACTCAGGGTAGCCATATCACCCACTGTGCAATCCTTAGCATAAGCTCTTCCTGATGTGGCTGACAGTTCAAAGCACAAGATTCACTTTGGGACGAAGACTGATAGTATTCCTCAGAGGAATGTCAATCTTTCTTTGGGCTGCTGCATGTTTTCTTATTCGGCCCAGTGCATGATAGCGAAGCCATGACATTATCTGGCTCCATATGTGATTAAGGGATTGAGACACCTACAGGGAGAAGGTGTCATTCCTACACTGTGACAAGACAAAGACTGACAGTTGGTTTTATGACAAATACACGGGCTGTTCTCTATCTATTTGCCCCGTCCCATTATTTCTGCCCTGCGCTTTCTCTCTTTTTCGGTATCTCATTCTCCGTCCTCCTTCCTCAGCTTGCTGTGCATGCATTCAGTCAGTCATGGCAGAAAATAATCGCTTGGCACTAAATTGATTGACACGGTGTGATGGTGAAACTCAACGAACCGACTTGAGGTGACAGAAACCACTAGGGAGCTACAAAGAACGAGACTCCGAATCATTGACATTTTGTCTTAGGAGGTTTGGTGGAATTTATTAGGAGATGGAGACGTTCAACAGTATCTACAACTGTGCGTTATAAACATATGGATGGCTTGTAATTGTGCGATTAACTAGACTTTTGTGGAAAATATAAAATATGTATGATGTTGGGGTGTTGCTGGGCAGTTGCAAGGATACGGGGTCATTTTCAGGCAGTTTTGTATGATAACTAGGAGGTAGGATGCTTCACAGTTGTTATGATGTTCTGGATGGTTGCTAGGGTGTTACTAGGCAATTGCAGTGATGTTCTGATTGATTGCTATGTCATTTTTGGTAGTTAGAAGTCACATGTGGTTTCTAGTAGGTTCTAGTGAATGTTTTGAGTGGTGCTAGGGTGTTCTGGATGTTGCTAGGATTTGTTCTGGGTTTTTGCTAGGGCGTTATGAATGGTTGCTATGGTGTTACTATGAAATTGTCAGGATGTTCTTTGTTTTGTTAGATTTTTTTGAGTAAGTTTGTAGTTCTTTGTGGTTGCTAGGGGATTTTGAGATACTAAAATCTTCTGTTAGGTTATTGGTTAGGTTCTGATTTATTGCAGGGAGGTTGGTAGTTTGTTTCGGGTGGTTACTAGCTTATTTCTGAGGTGTTCTGTGTATTGCGAAGATATTTGATCATGGTAGTTTTGTTCTGGGGTCTCCTTTAGAGCATTTATATGATATTGGAGGAAAGATTGTGATTGATTCTAGGATGATTTTTAACCCAATCTCACCACTAATTTGTACAGATTAATATGAGGTGGAAAATTCATACAAATTTGTACAAATGCGTACCTTACTCGATTTTCTATGATTTGTCTAAACCCCAGGGACAAGTAGGTTTAGAAGTGGAGTTAGGTGTAGGTTTGTACTAATTCATACGAGTTGGCAACTCATAAAATACATATGATTTAACAAAAATTAGTACAAATTAGTCACCTCGTAAAATATGTATGAATTGCTGTGAGATTGGGCTGGATTTTCCATTTCTATCATTAATGTATACAGCATACCGAATGAGGGTTATTCACAAAGTTTAACACTTAGTTTTAAGGTTTGTTTAAATGACTACTGATCATCAGTAAGAATAATGATACATTGCCTAGCAAACACCACTAACAGTCTGATATTTGCAGAAATGTCTAAAGCATTCCAAAGCCGTTACCATCAAATATCCTTTTGCATAGGTACGCTACAGGTGGTAATTCCTCAAATAATCATTGTTGATCTATGTGTAATGGCTAGATTGAGCTAAGTGGATCCCTGCCCAGATCTCTCTGAGAGCTGATGGACTTCTGTGGATCTGCACGGTAAGGGTTATATTAAGGCTTTTGCAGGAAAGCCAAAATCGTTAGAGAGATTGGCAGATGGTGAAGACAGCCTTTCCAAACATACCCTTAAACCTTTCTCAAGCCCTTCAGCAAACCAAATCAAGACTCTGATCAATTTACTCAGGTCAATTACAAGCAATTAGCAAGACTGCGCCGCTGTCTTTCATATCCACTTAGGTGGCGAAGTAGAAACAGAGGGTTATCCTGGTTTACTAGTGCTGAACCTACAAATTAAACATTCAAAGCAGCAAACCTGTCAATCTTGTTGGCTGAAAAGCTCATCACTATACATCGGAAGGCTTTCAAGTATATGCCAGACATCTGAGGAGGAAAAGGCACAGCTTGAATCTCCCATTTGCTGTGGCGCACTGATTTGACAGTTATCCTTTCTTCTGTTTAATGATCTTGACACTGAGCTGAAGCGTCGTGACCCGCGCCTAGGGCAGAGCATTGCATTTCCTGACACAAATCGGATACACTCAGAGCAAATGCAATAGTGCAATTGTCCAATCTTAATCGATCGCTGGCTGCACACCTGACGTTTCTCTGTTGTCTGCGGGGAAAATGCATGCCACCTTCCTCTGAAAGAGGACGACAAACAGAGAAAAAAGCATTAGAGAACAAAATAAAAACTGTCAGTCTTGTCGTGGCTTCAAGCGCAATGCAAAGCGTGGTGGTGAATACAGTTGGAGTCTAATAACAGACTGTTTCCTTCACAGAAAATGATTTCTAGCAGTGTTCTGTGACCTTTGATACTCATCAAATGTTAGTTTACATGCATAGTTAAAATTCTGTGTGCATTTATGCGAAAGGCTGTGTATGCGACTGAATATTACCGTAAACATAAAACTGTTGAAGTTTAAAAGACATTTACAAACCAAAATCTTCCTTAACAATTTATTATACATGTTATTTATTGATACATGTTACATGTTGTGTGGCCTTTGGAATGTATAAATATATCCATGAATGGCAATATTTAGTTTTATTTAGGACATTAATTCTAGTGATTTATACTTATCATGGCGCACTACATTTCAGCCTCAAAGTAAGGAAATATCTTGACAGTAAATAAGATTTCCACTCCAGGAATCAGACTTTTATAGAGTGGGTCAGACCACCTCAAGTTGTACATTTGCAACCGGGAGACAGCTCAATGTTATGTACCACCACTGTGCCCTTCAGCATCACAAATAGAGCATTTCTTAGTTTATTATCCTGTAATACTTCACAATTCTTCAGATACAGTTCTCCTGTAGATACAGATAGTTAGTTAGTCACTATGTGGGTGTTTTTGTTCACTCTTTCTGCAGGTTACATCATTATGCCAGTAGGTGGCAACAAAAGTGTAATTTCTTCAAAAACACTGATTCAACCATGAATGAATCATGTGATTTTCTTTGAATCATTCATTGATCTAAGTTCAAGTTCAAATACATTGATTCATTCAGGAATTAAACTGCATTTAGGAAACAAACAAGAATGGGTCATTGAAGATTTATTCAATCCCTTGATTCATTCAAAAATGCTGAATCATTTAGGAACAAAAACACTACTGATTTGTAACGGTGCTATATGCATTACCTTTTGAATTATTTTTGTTGAGGGAACAAAAACAGATCAATTTACTAAAAATATGTGACTAAAAAAGTTAATCACTTTTAAGTATTAACTTAATGTTTATTGCTCTGTGCTTTCTTGTTTGTAACTTTTCATACCATAATGTTAGCTGATATTGTAATACATATAGAATGCGAAATAAAATAAAAAAAAAAACAGAAAATATTTGTTTGCATTTTTGTTCTTTAAATAATAATAAAAGTTATTACAAAAAGTTGTTTAATAATATTTATTAATATTTCTAATATTTTTTTCTTTATTGTAGTGCTGCTTAGCACATCTTGGGATGAGCAAAGGCTTTAAAAGATGTTTACTTTTGCTAAAATAATCAGAACTTACTTTTCTGTTCTTCTATCTTTGTTTGCTTGCTAGCTTGCTTTTTAAACATGGCAAGATCCAAAAAGCACACTTGAAATGCAAATGAGAGTAGTTTTGTTTTGTTTTGTTTGAGATTTTGTTTAATAAAACACATCTGCCTGCCAGTTGGCGTTGAACTTGTTTTATTAATATACCTATTTCTTTTGGAATATAAGAATGAAAGTATAGCTCTTGTTGTTTTTAAAAGCAGTAAAGCAGAACATTTACTGTCAGAACTTTGGCTAGAAAAGCCAGTAAAAATGTTTCTATGAAAATGAAATTAAAGTTGTGAGTAAGAAATATTTATTGCAGCTATTTTTTTCTTAATCGAGATAAGGCTAAAAGTAATTTTGGACCTTCCGTAAGCATCTCTTCATGTGAAACGACCACCGCAGAACATGAACACAGTTTGTTTATAACAAACAGTTAATGGAGACAGCACGTTATGGTGTCTGAAAAGAACTTGGCCCTGACAAAGGCCAAAGCCGTTTGCATCAGCAAGTAATCGGCGCTCACTCTTATAAGCAGGCTGGAGCAACAGTAATTGTTAGCTTAGTGGACAGCTTTTCCTCTCTCTCTTCTCTCAGTGGAGTCTGCCCAGACAAGATAAGTGGGAGTCTCGTAATTGTAAAAAGTCCTCATCTCTCCAAGTCTTTAATAATGGGCTTGTGAAAGCCTTTGCTCATTAAGCAACCCTTGTTTCTCTCTCTCACCCGCTCTCTTTCTCTTTATAGCAATGAGGGATGCTTATATTAAATGTATTGTCAGAGCCAAATGCCATTCCATAGACAAAAAAAAGCAAATGTATCTTTCGTATTAAAAAAAGGAGGGGTGGGGGGGTGGGGGTTTAGAAGAATGGCATATGCAAATGTATTGATTAGAGTCGCCATTTAATTCCATAATTATTCTGCTTCATCAAGTCCAAAAAAACATTGTTTTTTTCTCTACTAATTAGTAGGTTGCATTAGCAGGCACCCATTTTTCTCTCAAACCAAAGCACAATTTTGTTTTAATAAAATAATAATAATAAATGTTTTTGAAAGAAAATAAGGCGTAATCTTCCTTCAGTGGTGAAATAAATGCATTTTAGTGTTTCCTCACACATCTTTGGATGAGAAAATGCTTAGAGGATTGTAAATTCTGTCATGTAATTCAGATTTTTTTTTTTTTTTAAATATCCAAAAAGGACAAATGCACCATAAAGGTGCAATAAATCATTAGGTGCAATAAATTTTACTTTTACATTGAAACCTAAAAATGTAACGCAATGAATTGTAGATACAATTTTTTAATAGAAAAACTGATATTGCATTTACTTGTAAAAAATCGAAAAAGTTTTGTTCACAACTTTGTTACAATTCATTTTACAGTGTATTTGTTCTAAAGTCATGATGCGTAAAATCATTATTTGCAGATTATCTTCAGTTGATTAAAAAAAATATATATATATAGCATTGCTGTATTTTGCAGTTGTGTTACATCACAGCAACTGTGTATATCTATAATAATAAAAAAAAAAACAAATGTGAGAACGCTAAGGGGAATGATTTATATGGTGCCATAAGCCATTTGCTGTTTGGCCTAATCCTTCCTGGTTGGAATTTGAAGTTGTCACAAGTCAAAGAGGCTTTGAATACTAAACGCATGGATTACGGCAGGAAGTATGAGAAAGGTTGGAATGCATGTGCTACATAATTCGCATAATATGTCGAGCAAGGCTTTCATCAGCGAGATGACAGCTACAGCCCCGCAGAGTTCTTCCTTTCTCCCCCTAAGAATACATCCTTCGTTTCGTATTTTTCTCTTTTCTACTTGATGCTGACTTCCTCCAATTATCTCGCTCTCTTCCCCTTCTCTCTGTATATAGCACTCTTAACCTCGTTCTCAAACCGTACAGGATTGTTCCTCTAAAGTAAAAAAGAGAGGTCAAAGCCGCTTCCGCTAGCCAAGATGCACTTGCTGGAGCCTGAGCATCAATCCCTGGCAAACTAGATTAAAGGCATAACTCATCATTCCTGCTGGCAGGCATATGGACTGAAGAGGCCTAGCCTTCGGATGCACTGCCATCATTTCTCAATCCCGCAGAAGAGAATGACCCCCTCTCATTTTTCCTCATCTCTGTTTCTTTGAGCCGAGGAAACGTCGCTCCAGTGGCATTTTTTCCTGTGCTCCATGGAAACCTTGTTATGGAGTATTGTGTAAATCTGTGGTTATCGTCGGTAGGCATAATTTACAAGATTTGCTTGTATTATTCATGAGAAAACCCTAGGTTTTAGTGTAAATATTAATGTTGCTGTCAATGTATGTGCCTGTAAACTTGTATTTATTTATTTTTTATTTTATGACAGTGGTCACATTATATCACATGCTGCTTGCATACATGTTGAATTATGTATGTTTGCATGTAAATTGGGTCTGTATGTTTGATTGCTCAAACAGAATCACCCGCAAACCAACATACAGACCCAATTTAACATGCCATTTTTTGGGTCACCATTGACTTCCATAGTATTTCCTTTTTCCTACTATTGAAGTTAATGGTGGCCCAAATCGTTATAATTGATTGTGGACTGAAGTTAGTTTAAAGTTTAATAGTTTAAAGTTATAAAATATCCATTCTTTGTTGTTCTTGCCTTTTTTTTCTTTTCTGTTTGGTCAAAACACAGTCTTTGGCACTTCTCAAGACATGGTTTGATGTTTAGGGGAAGTCTGTATTACTTGTGAATTATTGTGATGTTTTTAACAGCTGTTTTGATGTAATTTCTCCAATTCCGATGAAGAAACAAACTCATCTTGGATGGAGTCATTTTTTATAAAATATTAAACTGAACTATTCTTAAAAAAAAAAAAAAAAAAAAACATGTATTTGTATTTGCAAGCACACTTTTCAAGCAAAATATCTGTCCAAAATGAATACAATTTTTAAAAAGAATTGCTTAAAATTTTTTTTTTGTTGTTTTTTAATAGGCCAAATACTTTTTGCATCCAGCATGTATGTTGAGTGAACCAAAGAACCAAACGTATTTCATGGTGTCGTTTAAAATTTCTGACCAGTGTGCAGTTTTACTGATTATGTCCTTCAAGCGCTTGCTACCATCCGAAACTCTGAGGCTTTATGAAATCCTCTGAACTGCCTGGGAGATGAGAAAACGTTTCCATCCTGACCTGGCCTGACATGTGCCTCTTTCTGTGTTTTTCTCCACAGACCGGTCACCAGTGGTGAAGCAGCCGTCGTTCTCTGTGTTCGTGTTGAAAGGCATGCGGTAGGTGTTCAGTTCAATACGACGAGATGATAGGAACAGGCTAAAAGTGATCTTTCAAATATGGTGGATGTTTTCTGGGTGAAAAATAGGACGGAAGTGGGAAAATAATGTCAAAAGGCATTTCGTGGCCTGTTGCCTGCAGTGGATCTGCGCTGACAGGAAGTGACACAAGATGTTGGGGTTTTGGTTTAGTAATATTTACTCTTGAAGTGCTGGAAAGTATTTATATAGAATCTGCATATTCTCACATTAAGTGAAATAAATTAATTGCATATCAGAATAAAGTAAGATAATTCATTCATTCATACATAAGTAAATAAGCATTTTTTTTTCACCAGTGGGATAATGTTTCTAATCTTTTATTTAATTGTATTATTTAAATTCATAAAGATGAATAGTTAAAATAATATTTGATATTATAATGGCCTAATGGATAGGGAGTTCACCATACCTGGCCATTCCCTTCACTTTGTAATCCTACAATCTTATAGGTTTTATGCTATTATATTAGTTTCAAATATATATATATTATGTTGTTTGAATATTTGTTTTGTTTTTTCTTAAAAGTAACTAAACAGTTAAAATGTGTAAACAAACAATAGATAATGTAGTATTTTGTGTTATTTTATAGACAGATAGATAGATAGATATTGTAAATGATAATATATTATTGCATTATACAGTCCAAGCTAAACATGTTATAACTTTGCATGCTGTTCATCTTCTACTTCGAAATGCTATAGAACAGTGTAGAAAAAAAAAGAGAAATGGGATGCACCTTGACTATTGTTATCTTTTTTTTTATTAAAGGCATAATATTAATATTAAGATGCACTGGGCTTTTGAGGTTCAGCTTAAGAGCAAGAGAGTTGCTGAGTTTTGCATTAAAAGATGCTTAATTATTCCGTTGTGTGCATCCAAATCCTATTTTTACATCAAAACTCACTGCCGTTGCATTTTATGTTCACCGTCCAGAGCCCTCCAAACACCCAAAGTGTCTTAAAGACGTGGAACCCATCATGCTCAGACAGTGGAGTGTGACGGATGACTTTCTGCGATCGGGCGGTTGGAGACCCACTCGGCGAGGTTAACTGAGCTCTGTTGCAGCCAGCTGTTTTAACGGTTTCATCAGTCGTGTCAAAGCTTGGGCCGGGATCAGAGAGACGGATCAGACCCGAGTGCCGCCTTAGTCACATCTCTTTAAAAAGGCCTCAGCGTTCTTTCTTTCCCGCCATACACACACACACACTGCGCTCATTTTAGAGGACTAGGACAGTTTGGGTCGGTGTGGGTGTGTTTAAGTCGAGCCGTGTGGGTGTTTACAGCGGCTGGAGCACTAATGAGGGCACATAACGAGGACATTTTGCTTGGTAATAAGGGTGAGGAAGATTTTCAGATAAGAAGAGTGGGTTACTCTGCTTGTTTTGCACTCTTGTCGCAGGTGGGTGTGCTGTCACACTGCTTTTAAAGTCCTCTGTGTGGTCATGGATCAAATATGGCAATAGCAATTACCATGTAATGATAAATGATGTCTGAAAGCTCAAAAAGACTGAACAAAACCCCAAAGGCAGCAGAGCATAAAAGACACTGTATGATGACTGTGATGGGTTTAGATAATCGCTGGGAAGGACGCACTTTTAGTTCTGCAATATTCCTGCTTTTTCCCTGATGGATGGTTTATGTTTTGTTGTGTTTTAAGTGATTGAGTAGTGTCTAGGCATTCTACAGTAAAGACTTGTAAAAATGCTGGTAACTTAGCATTCAAAAGTTTGGGAGCGGTTATTTATTTATTTTGATCAAATGATCAAAAGAGACAGTAAAGACATCTAATAGTACAACAGAATCCTAAAAATATGTCATGGTTTCCACAAAAAAAAAATAAAAATAAGAATAAAAGGGTCATGTGACACTGAAGACTGGAGTAATGAGTAAAGTTTGGAGTAAAGTTTAAAGTATGACTAGGTGCATCCCAAATTCTGTACTTATGTATGGCGACTGGGAGGGAACATCTTCAATTTACTTAGTTTTAGGCCACAGCAGTTGAGTTTTACTGTCTTATTATCTATTCAGCCAATCTTCGGGTCTGAACACCCCTCCTGGAAAAAATTGCTCATGCCAGCTTCCCAACTTCAAAACCTATCTAACAAGCATATGCTGTTTTGTCAGCAGGGACCTTTAGTTACCCTGTAGCTTAGATCTGTGCTAAGTTACCGGTGAAAGTGCTCCACCAGACCCAGAGATCGGCTGAATAGATTTAAAAATGCTAGAACTTTGACTGTATGGCAGTTGGAAAGTGAGCAGATTTTGTGTTCATTTAATATACTCAACTATCACAGCTTTAATTATTTTGTTTGAATATAGTTGCAGACTCCAAATTGAGTCTCAGAAGACGCTTTAAAAGCTTTTTAGTAAGTTAAACATTTATTTTAAACTGCAACAGTACTTCACAGTATTACTGTTTTTACAGTATTTTTGATCACATAATTGCAGCCTTGCTGATCATTTATGTGTGTTAAAAACTGTGGGTGTTTTTAACGCTCCTCGCAGCACAGAAATCACACACTTCACATTTAAAAAGCGCTTTCGTTTGCAGCGTTGTCTTACCGCTCTGACTGTACTGTGATTTAAATCAAGAGCGGGTGTGTAATTGTCCCTCCTCTTGTCTCCCTGATGGAAGAAATTGGAGGAATTCAGTTATTTTAGCCACATTTCAACTTGGAAAACGTGTTATGTAAACTCTACCGAAATAGTTATCATTGCAAACCAAGAACAGATCTTATCCTGTTTATCACAGAAGACTGGATTTATGAATAAGCTTTATGTTGTATTTTTAACGCATTGCTAAAATAATAATAATAATAATGGAACAGTTTATAAAAACTGCACGTTATGAATGATTAGGTAAGAATTAGTGAATATAAATATATATAAAGCATTGTCCCAACATTAATATTCATTAGGAAGCAGCTTATAATATAAATGGCTTATTCTTGATTTATAAGCAAATCTGTTACAAAGAGATTTTAAGGCTCTGTTATCTTTCTAACAGAAAAGATTAACAAACACAACACAGAGGGATACAGAACTATCTGCCAAACTAAATATTTTAACTTGAAAAATGGACACTTAATTTTATTTATTTTTACTTTTTTATTTTTTAGTTGTTTGTTTGTTTATTTATACTTTTACTATATATATATTTTTTTTGTAACTACCTGACTTCATGAATCATGAATCACAGCAGGAATATGTGTTAATAAAACATTTATTAATCATTTATAAATTATAAATTGATTAGAAATAAAGTATGAAAATACAGTTAGGTTTAAGAACAAAACATTAGCTGTATTTATAAACTGCTTCCTAATGCTTATTAATGTCAGATCAATGCTTAATAAAGGATGAATTGACTATTTACCAATAATAATAATAATAATAATGTGTTAAGTTTCAATAAGTATTTTACAAATATCAGATTAAGGTTTTTTTATGACATGAGAAGGTCAGTTCCTGGTTTTTGTGATTTGAAATATAATTTATATGTGCCTTATTATCAATATTTTTTACCTTAAAAATGTTTGTATTAGTAATTGTATTTGTAGTAGTAGTATTACTAAAATATATATTTTTTTGTTTACATTATATTTTGTTTAAATGCAAGAGAATTTCACACTGTGTATTTGCCTATTATTTAATGGAAATAAAATTAATAATAATTAGATATAATTTCACAGTGTATAATTGACTATATGTGAATATAATTTATAAAATGTTATTTATATATATATATATATATACAGCTCTGGAAAAAAAATAAGAGTATTCTAAGCTCTCATTTCATGCCAGTTTTTGCAGTTTTTGTTACATTTCTACACAAACATACTTTCTGTTTATTGAGGTACTTATTTGGTGAGCACCTGAATCCAATTGTATTTAACAGGAAAAGTATAAAAACAATGCTGTAATCAACACTATCCTCTTGCAGTGTGACTAGTTGGATGGTAAAACAATGCTAGAAGTCTTTCAAAAGTAATTAGAAATGTAAAGGAATTTGGATTTTAGTTCCTAATTCCTTGTAATTTATTTATTTTAATAACAGCTTGTTTATGAATCATAAATACTTGTATGTGTATTGTCATTGACTCACATGGAGAGTCTGAGAGTGACTGTCCTTCAGAGCAGCGCCCTGTCCATTATGGATGATGTCAGATAGTAGAGCTAAATGTGCTGGAAGTGTCGGCTCGCATTTGTACGACTGCTGCAGCGTGAACGCCATCACGAACGATGACCGCAGCAAACTGACTGACTGGAGCAGCAGCTGATGGCTGGGAAATGTGTCCTCAGGGGCTGCTGATGGATCACTCGGCGTCAGCGGTCTCTAGACATATAAAGTCAAGCTGTTCTGCTCTTCTATATAGCTGTGTTTGCAGTCAAAGTTATGCACACAGCTACTCCTTCTTTATTACGACAGTTTTCTAGCCATGAACACTTCATAAATAAACATGGAACTATGGGAGCCATTTAATACAAATGAAATCTCTTTTATTGTTAAGTAGCTTCTTTGTCTAGATGCCAGCTCTGGAAATGCATCAACACACTTCATGAGGTGCATCCTGGGATGCTTTTAACAATGTTTCCAAAGAGTTTTGGTCAAATTTGAGTAAAGGAGCCACATTTAAAGCTATACACCATCATTCAAAAAGGTAAGGGTTGTTTTTTGTTTGTTTGTTTGTTTGTTTTCATGTTTTTAAAAGTCTCTTTTGCTCAAGGCTGCATTTATTTGATAAAAAAAAATATTATAAAACAAATACAGTAAAAGTTTAGAATAGGTACTTGTAGATTCTTAATTTTCTGCTGATTAATAGTTAGTGCGGTAGTTGTTAAGTTTAACTAAGAGAATAAGATCATGTAATAAGGCATTATTATGTGCTTAATTAGCCAGGATATTCCAGGTATATGCATGCTAATAAGCAACTAATAGGTAACTTTAAAACTGTGTTACCAAAAATACATATTGTGAAACATTACTACAATTTAAAATAAGGAAAACACTTTATTTTAAAGGGATAGTTCACCCAAAAATGAAAATGTGATGTTTATTTGCTTACCCCCAGGGCATCCAAGATGTAGGTGACTTTGTTTTCTCAGCAGAACACAAACAAAGATTTTTAACTTTAACCGTGGCAGTCTGGTAGTCATTTAATGGAAGTGGATGGGCACCAAACCTTTCAAAGTAAAAAAAAAACATGGACAGACAAATCCAAATTACACCCTGTAGCTCTTGACGATACATTGATGTCTTAAGACACAAAACGAACAGTTTTTGTGAGAAACTGAACAGTATTTATATAATTTTTTACGTCTGATAGACAACCATGTCCAAACCGTCTCGTGCTCGCGCATAGGATATGCAAACGCCGGAAGTATCCTGCGTATCCTATGGTATCCATGGTGGAGCATGAGCGAGAGGGGACCAGATGATGCTGGAGGATGGCAGTCCTGTGTGGCTCGCCCTGGCTGGATGGTGAGCTGTGGGTCAACAGGACTGTCAGACGACAACGAGGCAGAAGGCTGAAGTGGGTGGGAGGGCGAGCTCTGGCAGCGTGAATTTGGGCTGTGGCTGAAGCTCGTGCTGCGTGAACTCGGGTGAAGGCTCTGGCGGGGGAAACTTGGGCTGTCGTTTGGCTCTTTTCGCCGATCTTAAAGATCGCATGGCTGGGTTAAGAATCTTAGTCACTAGGCTGTGAAGCTGGGGAACTGTTGTGAGCATGGCCTCGCACACTTCCACGAAACTCAAACTCCTCCACATATTCCTCGATGGGACGGCCCCTCTGGGTGCGGGTTTGGAGTACCACGGTCTCCATGTTGTAGTTTTCATTTTTTGAGTCAAATTATTCTGTCACGTTCTCGTGTTGAATCAGGCAGGCGAAGGCAGGATACGATTGGACAGGTAAATTCTTTATGCAATTTTAAGAAAGTTAACTCACAGGATACAGGAAGGCAACACAAACTCAAACAACGTTAATAATCCGACAAAAGACAAGACAAACTGAATGGGCTTTTAAACATGATCACATTAGGGAGAAAGCAGGACAGGTGAGGAACACAGGTGGAACAGGTAACTAATTAACTAAACAAGAACGGGAATATGACCAAATTAGGAAACACAGGAAGAGCAAAAACGAAACCAAAACTAAACAGTGACAGATGGAAAACAAGAAACATAAAGTGTTACACATACAAGTATTTAGAGTTTTTTTGATGTTTATAGTCTTTAAAATGACTAATGAATTGTAAATAATTGATAATATGCCGTTACTATACGTACAGATAACCATTAGTTATACACGTGTTCATGCTTAACTGATGCATACATGTTAATCATAAATTACTAGTTTATTTGTGTTTAACTAATGCATAATTTGGGACCTTAAAATGTTAGGATAATTATTCATTACTAGTGTGTTTTTGCTCAAGAAATGCTTAATTATGAACAAATTAACCATTAATTAATGCTTAACTAATGCATTATTCTGACCCCCTATTCTGAAGTGTTACCAAATATAGATTGTGAAACATTACTACAATTTCAAATAACTGTTTTCTATGTGAATATATGTTAAAATCTTCAATCATTTTGCAATTACAATCACTTTGCAAAACTGTGTGTGTGTGTGTGTGTGTGTTCCATTAGTTAATTAAGAAGTATCTTAACTTTTTTCTCCTGTCATTCATCTTTCAGTGTATTTTGAGTTCACCAAAGATTATTTCTGATGAACTGTTTGAAGACGAGCTCTCAGAACTGTTTTTATATGAATGAGGTAGAGCAACCTCATTTTATTCACATTTGCTCTTGTTTTTCTAAATCCACGTTCAAATGACAAAATAATGTTTATTTCATCTTTTTATAGCATCAATGGGAAAAGAAAAAAAAAAACATTTTAAGTGTTAAACTTCATTAAATGGAAATGCATTTTCATCTGAATGCTCAAACGAGACCCCCTCCATACTAATGCTACTGATGCACAGATGCACATCTTTCGAATGACGCATGAACATCTCCATGTCCTCCTCCCTTCACACACACACAGCAGCGGGTACATGCTCAGCTGAGCTGAATTTGCATTTACAAATTGTGGCTGCTGTTTCCTGCCTTCGCTGCAGCTCAAACTCCCCTTTACCCTCCCTCACGAGGATTTCCAAACACTCTCATTCTTTCGTTCACACTGGATGAATTAACCCATGTGTGAATATGTAGCTGCTTGGCATGTGACTGGTGCTATATTCTGTATATGTTTTCTTCACACAAAAATATCATATGGCTTTAGAATACTTGGAATATAGTTGTTTGGATTCTTTTTTTATACTATTTTAATGGTGCTTTTTTACCATTTCTGAGCTTTACAGCTTGTGTTTCTTGACTATGTTCGTAGCAATTTCTGCTAAACATTGCTTTTTTGAGTTTGATTAAAAGAGTTTGGGTGGTACGATGACTGTGCATTGCTTATATAATCATGGCAGTTTGTGATAAAAGTGACAAAGGAACCAGTGCAGAAGTGTGATTATAAAGAAAGAGAGAAGCTAAACTCTCCAAGGCTGTTTATCATTAATTTCTGTAAACATAGATCAATTCAAATGACTTCAGCTATTATCAAGAGTTTATCATCATATAATCACTATCAGAAATGTGTCATATATAACTGATCACTAAAAGTCTATTTTAGGATGAATTCAGGTCAACAGCACCTTGGACTTATTCCAAATAGTGGCAAAATCCACCCTAATTTAATTTTATGATACAAAAATGGACAATTAAGAAGTAGCACAGGTATACTTTTAGCAATAACTAACAATATATTTTTTATAATTTACACACAGCATTTTTACATGTCATGCAGTTTCTGAAAGCTGAAACAGCAGAAGCACACAGCAATTCTATAAAACCATACATTCATTCATAAAACGCTTTTTGCCAAACACAGCGCACAGTTGGCTACGTAACACAAAAATCGAACAGGAAATGATATCATAAGGTATTTGCTAAAAAAAAATGTTAGCTTGTGATATTTTATATGTAGTGCTTCATATTGCAAGAGATGCAAGGCATTTTGCAGTTTATGTGCGCAATTCTTGTGTGTAACGTTTTGAAAAAGTGTGTAAGCAGTTGAATAAACTGTAAAGATCATGTTCTATCTTCTTATTAGTGAATTGCTTTGCTAAGGACATCATCTGGACAACTTTGAAGGTGATTTTCTCAATACTTTTACTTTTTTGCACCCTCAGATTCCTGACTTTCTGATTGCCCAAATATTCTTCTATCCTAACAAACCATGCATAAATGAAAAACTTAATTAAAAACATCTTTTTATAAGCATACTATTTTTTTTTTGTTCATCATGGTATGTCTCAATTGCTTACAGTCCATTCAATCTCTCTGTTTGCTCTGTCCTTGCTGTCAGTGCTGAAGGCATTTTAACTACTCAGCGGCTCTAATCACTGCAGGCGCACACGCAGACATGAAAGGTGAGCTCGGTGGATGCGCCACGCAGCAACTCATGCTGACGCCCCAAAGTGCACAGCCAAGAGACCGCCTCTACTTCAAACGGGTCTGGGGGCTTTTCTCCCGTGCAACCTCGCATTTCACAGTGAAAAGTCATTTCCTATGAATCTAAATTGCTTCTGAACTACTTTAGCTCGAGGAAGAGTTGAATGCAGTGGGAGGTTTCACTGCATGAAGTACTTTAACTCAGAAGTCAGGCGTAGGGGTTTGGCTTCGGGCGCAGCGGCTGTAAAGACAATACTGACTTTGCCGACACACTGCTAAAGTGGCTCTGACTAAACTGCACTGTGCGTTCTCATCGCCTCCCGAAACATGCATGAATGGAAATGAAAGTAGTTGGAGGTGTTCAACACAAAAGAAGATGTTTTGAAAAAATGGCTAAGTGGTGGGTTTTGTCCGTGCAGCGAAGGTCAGCGGAGTCTGATGGTTTTTTTGGACTCCAACGTTCTTCAAAAACAAAAGTCTCCTAGCTTTTAAATTGCATGAGGATGAGCGAGTGAAAACAGGATTTTTATTTTCTTTGCTCTAAATATCCCTTTAACTGAAGTCTGTATGCCACCTTTCAAAAGAACACTCGCTACTGTATATTAGCTGTGATATTTTAGTACATTTCAATTTGTTAGATCACTCTGTAATTAGATGTTGTAGGTAACAGCGGGTGGCAGAGTGAACACAAGCAATTAGTCTGATTTAGAAAATTCTGAAATTCTGAAAAAGTAAATAAATAAAAACTGTGCTTAAAGTGTAGAAAGCAAGTGCTGTATTTTTGTAATGTCTGGTTAGTTTATGAAGTAGTTTACAGAGTGATTGGGTGACTGCTAGGTGGTTGTTGAAGTGCTATAAGTGGTTTTTGCACTTAAACACAACCCAGCACTGGGTGAAATACAGACAAACCCAGCAAACTGTGCTGTTTTGACATGGCAATTGGGTTAAATGTTTAACCTTATGGTTAGTAACCTAACCACTGGGTCAAAACAACCCAATAGCTGGGTTTGTCCATATTTTACCCAGGACTGGATTTTATTTATCCCAGCATTTGTGTTAATATAATATATTTTTACCTGATCTCTTGACATAAACATACCTGGATACACTTTTTAGCAAGACACGAAATATGTACCAGCAAGTACATCGCTGTGATTTCCAAAATAAATGAACACTAGAGGCAGTAAAACACCTTTTATTTCTTTTTAAACAGAGTTTTCATTAATAAAGACTAATTTTCATACAATTACTTGAAGAATATTATGCGACTTCAAAACAATATTAATATGCTTGGATAATTGAAAACTGATGCTTTAAATTTTAGCATCACGCATATCCAGCTTCATATTTTTGTGTTTTCATAGACAGTAGGTTTGTTCGGTAGCTCTCAGAGGGAGGCGAGGAGCTCCGTGTGGTTCAACAAAATAGTTCAAATCTGTGTAAAAGCTACAATGGAAAAAAAATCTTTTTTATATCAGTTTTGAATTTGTTAACACTATTAAGTAGGTTTGGGGTTGGACTTGGTGTCGGGCATAGTTATGTTTCTAATCTAACATAATATTCTTGTCAGTTCACTAAATCATTTTTAATATTTTTATTTATTTTTTTTTAAACAACAACACTGCCCAAAACAGCAAATTATGCCAAGAAACATTCACAATTTATTCATAAATTGTGAATGTCTTAAGAAAAAAAAAATTCTTAAGACAATGTAAATATATTGTTCATATAGTTGTTTTTGTTTGTTTGTTTTCTAACATCAGAAGATAAACACAGCTTTATGAAATCCTCCGAAGATGTGTGAAGCCTGATGTTCCCAAGGTCCAAATGTGGCTGGAATGTGAAAAGAGCAATGTGAGTTTGAATGAGGTTCAGATGGTTTGTTTTTAGGATGATGTATCCTGCGGCTCATTGTGAGCAACTCATTCTGCAGCAGACAGTTATTGTCTCACATTCTGAATCGTCATGAGGTTTTATCTCGCTTTGCTCCATGTTTCATTCTGGCACAGAGTCCAGTGAAACCAGCTGACTGAAGTGTTTGTGTTTTGACGGATCCAGTTTCACTGCAGGCAGGCAGGCACTGACAAAACAAATCACTGACATCAAAAACAGAAAGTGAAAGAAAAATACCCATAATTCATCAGTGCATCTGTGGAAAAGAAGACTGATTCTGCTACAACAAACAATCCATTTCCATCACTTAATTGCATCTTTTTATTTCACAATTCTAATGTTTTTGACATTAAGTTTTATGAAAATGCAAAATGCAAATTCTGTGTTAAATTTTCATCCCATTGAACAGAACATTCGGAAAAAAAATTATAAAACAACGCTTTTTATCTCAGAATTCTGACTCACATTCAAGAGTTTATATTTTGCACTTTTTTCCTGCAGAATCTCAAAAGTCTCAGAGTTTAAATCTCAAAATTATTTATTTATTTCACAAAACTTACTTTTTTTACTCTTTTTTTTTTACTCACTTACTCTTTTTTCTTACTTTATAAGTGTGTATATATATATGTCTTGCAACGATTTTATATCTCACAATTCTGACTTTCTTTTCTGAATTCTGTACATATATCTTGCATTTTTCTATTTAAAAAAGGTTTCTTTTTTTGTTTCGCAAGTGTATATTTCACAATTCTAGAACTGCAAAAGAAAAACTTTAATTTTATTCCATGATTAAAACAAGATAATATAAAGCAAATATTAAAATGAATAGTTTTGTACAATCTGTAATTTAAAAACAATGAGAAAAATTGTGGTTACCAGCTTAGATTGGAAGAATTTGGTTGAGAAATGTTTCAATTCTTGTTGAAATCTCTGATGTACATCTGAGCACAGTTTGAGTCAATGCTGAGAAGAACTCTAGAGAAGAACATGTGATATTATTATTTATTTACTTTCAAAATGCTTAAGAAAAAGTCTCCATTGCATATCTCCATTGCTAAGAAACAAACAAGATTTAAGTGATTCTTTTAGGATGGCGTTTGAAAGTTCCCCAACTATTCTCCACTTTTATTGACAGTTTACAGCTCATGCTGTGGTTCTTTATTGTGTTTTAAAGTTAAAAGACTGTCATTTTGACACAGTAATTATGAGGACAAACAATTACAGCATCCCGCTGACAAAACACTGATGCCAATCAAGAGGTACGTGGGCAAAAGACCTATTTTTGTGTTTTCCTCTGTTCTGTCTTTATTTGTTTTAGCACCACCCCATCATCACGATTCCTTCTGACTACGTTACTCAGCGGCGGCTCTTTCAGAAGCAAGTGGGAGCAGAATTAAAATGAGAGGGGAAAACTCATCAGTGAGCGAGAAGGGGGGGATCAAATACGCCAATCAAAAAGATGATGGTATGTGCATGAGTTTGCATGTGTGTGCAGTTCTGCTGATAAACAAAGTCTGTGATTAAAAACGTGACCTTCTTGCTGCATGTCTGAATTCCTCAATTTAGTATCTAGTCTATTCACGGTTTTTGTCTTTGATTTTTTGTCCCACTCTAAAATCACCTACGCTGTACTAAAACACCTACACTAAATGACAAATAATTACAAAGAAAGTAACACAGTGAAATAAATGTCAAATACTGAAGCAGAAAGACTAAAGTAGTTTTTTAGTCACACTTTAGAATAGGGAACACATATTCACTATTAACTACAACTGTTCCCTCAATAAATTCCTAATTTGGTGCTTATTAATAGTTAATAGTAAGGTAGTTTGGGTATTTTGTAGGATTAGTGAATGTCATGTGCTTAATTAATACTAACAAATGGCTAAAATTCAATGAATATGCAAGCTAATAAGCAAGTAGTTAAGAGACGCTAAAATAAATTACAACCAGTATTTCTTTAAATTTATATATTTCAGAATATATGTATTCATTCATTCATTTAATTTCCTTTTGGGAGGGAAATCACTTTTCAATTCATGGCAATTTGTTTATTTTTTTATTAAGTTATTCTTGGCATATTTTAAATATGGTATTGCTCAGAAATGTTTTTGAAATAAGTTGTTCGTCAAGGCTACAACATTCATGTTGTGGGAAATTATTTTAATTAACATTGTTTCCTGTTGCAATATATTTTATAATATATTTTATAATACAATTTATTGCTGTGATTCAAATCTGAATTTGTTTAGCATCCTTACTTCAGTCACACTATCCTTCAGAAATCATCCTAATATTCTGATTTACTGAAACATTTATTGTTATTATCAATGAAAAGAGTTGAGCTGCTAATTTTTATTTATTTTTTGTTATATTTATTTGTAGAAACTGTCATTCTTTTTTTCAGGATTCTTTTTTTAATAGATAATTCAATTGTATAACATATATATATATATATATATATATATATATTGTCACGATCACCACCCGGGGGGGTTATTTCATGTGCTACCCATGTCTGTGTTTTATGTCCTCATTGGTCCCTTGGTTGCATGTGTCGTGTCCCGATTGGTTCCCTAGTTTTATGTGTCTTGTTCTCATTGGTTGGTTTTGTCTTGTGTTCCCCTCTGTCTAGCTCTCCTACTCATTATTGTTTAGCCTATCTACGTTTGTTAATAAAGCCTTGGTACTTGGATCCCCACTCGACCCTCTGTCTTTACGGAACATGTATATATATATATATATATATATATATATATTATTATTACAAAGCAGCAGTGATAGAAAGACTGTCCCACATACAGCAGCACAGTAATGTTAAAGTGCATCCATACAACACTGGAGCTTTGCCAGTCTGGGTTTGTTTATTGTTCAAACAACCTTTAAGTCTTGCCAATTCACTTAGCGCAGGATATTTTGGGAGGCTTCCTATTGCGTGCGGATGTGACCCTTGAACTGTATAAATGCTCTAAACCGTATTTGCCAAAACTGGAACTTTAGCCAAAGAAATTGAAAGTCAAAAGGTGTTTTCATCTGTACAGCCTTCTCCATAGTTTAATATATTTTTTAGTGAACTACTAGTGATCTGTTGTTGAAATGTCTGAAAATCTGAACTGGCTTCTCATATTCCTGTTATTTGTAAACAAAGCCATGTACGATTTTTTTTTTTTCCCCTTTAAGTGGTGTCATCTGATAATGTTCTCCATCCCTTTGTCACTTTCAAGACTAAACAGAGCCTCTGGGTGTTTACAAACACATTTTGTAACAACTGCTATCACGTTCACTTTATTGTTTCTTAGAGCAGGACCATCATCAAGTCTCAATAAAGCATCTGTCATAATATAATAAAAGCTTTGAACATTTATCCACCCCACCTCTTCATGTATCGTTTCTTTTCTGCAGATACCACTCTGATGGAAATCTGCAGAGAAAAACACTGAGTCACCGTTTGAGTTTGTTTGAGTCTGAGAGAGCATTGCATGATCATGGGCTCTGAATGCACTGGATTACTGGGTTAGAGTGCAAACTCTCCATGTCCACAAACAGGTTTGTGCAGCACCTTACAATTACATACTGTAGCAGTACCGTAGTACAATCCTGTCATGATTGATTTCACTTTCCTGTACAGTACGGTACATGTCCCACCAAAAAATATGGTCATATTATGGTATCTTTGATACTTGTTTTTGTTGCAAGCATTTAGACTGTATAATTTTTTAAAGAAATTTGTAATTTATTCAGCAAGGATCATAAATGCTTTCTATTCAAAAAATATTTCAATATGTGGTTCAAATGATATGTGGTTAATTGGATGTTAACCTTTCAGTCGAATCACTTCGACGTTACATATGGGAACTCGCCAGAGAAACCTATCTGCTTTAAGCTTTTACTAAAGGCCAATGAATATTGGCGTGCACTGATTGCACTCAGGTGCACCTCATCACTGCGTGAGTATAAG
>JAUMHI010000033.1:16114292-16131516 GCA_032359435.1 Enteromius unitaeniatus
TGGTGCACTTGTGGCCACCTGGAGGAATTGCCTCCGTCTCCCGTCCAAAGCTGTCGTCAGCTCTAGCTGCCCAGACTGCGGCCAAGGCCACTTCTGCCCTGCATGCCATCCTGCAGGTCCACCAGGCCAAGGCACTAAAATAACTGCAAGAGGGTAGTTCTGACAAGAGATTGAAGCAGAAACTGCACACGGCGACCCACTTTGCTCTCCGGGCGACGAAGATCATCTCTAGGCCTCAATTGCCATGTTCAGGTTGTGAGCAATGCCCTGCCTCCTCACATTTAGGTTCATGGCGACTGCAGTGGCATATCAATTGCCTCAAGCCATACTGCTTGCCCTGCGCCTGTTTTCGACCAATGTTGCAGGGCAGGCATGTGCTGGTCTGGAAAGACAACATAGCGACGGTGGCATGCATCAACCATCAGGATGGTGTTCGTTCGCAACTCACCTGCCATCTCCTCTGGAGTCAATCACTGTGAGCCATTCCTGTTCCAGGAGACCTGAATTGTGCAGCCGATGCGCTTTCACAACCCGGAGATTGGAGACTTCATCCCAGGAAAATGCATCAGATTTGGAGTCGATTGGGGGAGGCCCAGGTGAATCTGTTCGCCTACCAAGAATCCTCCCACTGCCAGTTGTTTTATTCCCTGACCGAGGCCCCCCTCAGCGCAGATGCTCTGGCACACAGCTGGCCCCGGGATCTTTGCAAGTACGCCTTCCCCCTCAGTGAGCCTCCCTGCAAAGACTCCGTGCAAGATCAGGGAGGACCAGGAGCAGGTTCTGCTGGTTACGCCACTTTTTTGCCCACCCGAACCTGAAGGTTGCTTTTTGCAATTGAACCAAAAAACATTTTACTTCTAAAAAAAAAAGTGTAAATCAAAGCAACAGAGGGCATGTAGTACTTTAACAAAAAACTAAATGACTTTTGTACTTTTGTTTGAAAAGGAAAGGAGAAGTTACAATTCACAAGAACTAAAAAATCACACCAAACTGAAGAACCAAAATGAAGAACAGAAATGATATTAGTAAAAAGAAAGGATCCAGCTGCATGTGAGACCTATATAAACTTGCTTTCATATTTTATTTTTTAATGCAGCAGCATTCAGACATTTGACGTGTTAAGTTTCATATTTTACATTGTATTTATATTGAAAACATTTAAGAAAATGGGTCATTTGCCTAATTTTTAAAAACTTTTAAAATTTGTGTGTAAATATTTAATCATAATCTTTGTTATTTTAATTATAATCTTAATATTATTTGTGGATAACTCTGGAAACGTTCATTAAAAAACAGAGGAGCATATATAAGGTCAGAACAATAATTAAAAAGTTTCAAAAAGAAATACAAACCTGTGCTAATGGTAAGAAAATGCAGGTCATTTTAGACCATGTATGCCACAAGAATAACAATAACATTTGTTTTTGACAAGCTGTTGTGCGGGAAAGTCTACTATTAACTGCATTTTCAGGCAAAAGAAAAGAGGAAAGAGAGAGCTTTGGTTCTATTTTATTTCCCGAACGTGCTGAAGAAAAACAACACAACTAGACATCCCTAGAAACAAGTTCAAACTAGAAAACTTCCTTCGCCCTCTTACAAAAACAACACCAGTGGTTAGAAAACAACAATTCTTTAATGCACTTTGCACTGAATAGAAAATACAATGCACAGCAGCAGCTCAAAAGAGCAGGATTGATATTTAAACTGTAAACATTTACTGTTTCCTTTTGTTGTTGTAACTCAGCATAATTCAATATGAAACGATAGCTTGGATTCAAACAAAAAACAGTTAATGCAGATGTTACACGGTTTTTTGGTTACCTGACAACAATGAATTGAGGTTTTGTTACACATATAACCCCAGAATTAAAGGTTATTGTAAAATCGTACGTGATGTAAAAGCTCATTTTAATGAAATAATGGACCATCAATAATTTTAGTCAACATTAAATGCTTTAGTAAAACATAAAAAAGATAAGATAATAGAAAATGTAACAGAAACAGTACAATTTGAAAATAAAAAGCATATCATTCTGTACACAAAATGAAACTGAAGTATCATAAAAAGTGGCACCAATAATTTAAACCAGATTCCAATAGCAAAACTGCATATTGATTCAGTGAAATATAAACATAAATAAAATAATATTTTGTGTGCACTCACAGAGAAAAAACATCACTGACATGTTTTTAGAACTACTCACAAAATGTATTTGAAGTGGTTTGGCAGAGACTTTACAAGAGCAATGAAATAGTCCATGATTTTGCTGTTTTTCCTTGTACATTCTCCAGCTGACACTGCTTGCATAAAAAATTATTATTTCAATCTTGAATATTTGTACGTTTTATGAAAAGCAGCTTCATGCTAAGCTTTAAGCTAAGATGAACAAAATAGTTAAACAAATATGATTGGAGTATGGTTAAAAAAACACTATAATAACAGAAAATGTAGTGGCTCATCATCTATATGAAATTACTGGACATTTCCGTAACTCTATAACATAACACAATGCAAAATACAGGTAAAACTAAAACTGAATACAGAAAATATGAATGTTTACATGGGTTCACCATTTGCTGTTTCTTTGTAAAAATTGTCTAGCAATTTATAACTTAAAACTACTGCAAAGTAAACACTGCTCTACTCCCCTAATGTGTTTAAAATCAATAAATATTTGACACGACAATACATTTTAGTGTTTTACAGTTTTAATAAAATTCAGTACACTTTCAATAAACACAATCCTTTATCTTTGCACTGTCAAAAATTGTAACTCTAAATAATTAAAGCAAATTGAAACAAACTTCACATCAACTGTTTACAGTTCATATAGCCTTTTTTTATGTCGATTGCATTTCTTCAGAGCGTCTGTGTGTGAGATTTCTCTGTGGTAGAGAGAAGCGAGTCTGTTTGACCTCGGGTCACCAACAGTGACAATTCCTGGCCCTGCTTTTTCAAGACAAACAAAAAATGTTGCCTGGCCCCCTAAAGTGGGAGGAGTCTGCTGCCATTTTAAGAGAGGAAGAGACACAGAGAAGGAAAGAGAGAGAGAGATAAGGAAGAAGGTACAGTGAGAGAGAGAAGGCAAACGGAAAAAAAAAAAAAAAAACAGGATGGTTCCTCTTCCTGCTTGTCCGCCATTCTTCATTCTTACAGAAAGAACTTCCTTCTTCATCCTCCTTTTTCTTTCTCTTAGATGCAACTTGTTTGAAATTATTTACAATCCTCCCCCTACTCGTATTTTTTCCCCAAACTATTTTTTTTCTCTTCTCTTTTCTCCAGGTCTCTGAGCTTCATCATATCCTCCCTCCTTCCCTCCCTCCCGAAATGGAATTGCATCCTTTGTCCGGAAACACAGGGGAACGGGGTGTTGACCAAGAGGCAGCCTTAAGCCGAATGTGACCCCCACGTCCATGTGAGGCCTGAAATCTGCCCCCATTGAGCAAAAGAGCCTGTTCTCAAAGTCCTGAATTGGAATGGGGGGTTGGGAAGGTTACAAGCCAGCGATCAAGCACAAGACCTTCCCGTAGCTTGCTCCAACTCTGGCCGTCTGAAGACTTTCTGAGGAACAAAGAGGAAAACATGCACATGTTCTGCTTTATCAAAAGGAATTCCACCCAGTTAACACGAACACATTCAGTGTAAACAATACAGTACAGATCATGCACATCATGCTCTTTGCATGTGTTTTATAACAACTTCCTCACTCATTGAACGCAGATGCTCACTCAGTGATTTTTAATTGTATGCTACGAATGTATTTTTCAAGTGAAAATAAAGGGGTATAAAAAGAAGAGCAAGAATGCACGAACCTCACTTCAAATCAAACTGTATGCTAAAATTGTTAAATACAAAAACCAATTTTTTTTGTCTTTGAAAATTGTGCCTTTACAAAAAGCCTAATTCCAGATTTATTGTCGATGCAGCAGTATACACTGTATTAAAATGCCGTTTCACACAGACCCTCCATGGTGCATTAGTAAAAGAAATTACAAATAAATAATATCTAACTAAATAAATAATATCGAACTAAAACTAAATTACACTAAGATAATAATGCAGTAAGCACAGTAAAAAATAACCTCTTCAAAACAAAAACTAAAACATAATTATTGGAGTATTTATTACAAATAAAAAAAAAATATGCTACTACTTCAAAAAGTCAGTTAATTGAATTTCTTTGCTGCTTCAGCAGTTTTTGGTTTCTAATAAATCATACATTTCTAATCCAAAGTCTGCATGCGTTCCTCAAAAACTTTTTATTGTATGATTATTATTAAAATTGAAGCAGCTCAGTTGAACCGCAGCCCCACTTTTCAGCATATTATTATTATTATTATTTATTGCACGACTAACGAGGACATCTAAGCGCCTGTTTGCTCGTTTCCCCCTCTTTCTTTTCGATTGGTTGGAGGGCTAAAGATCGGAAGTAGTTTATTTATGCTAATGAAGGAGTTGGGGGTTGTAGATATTTACGTTCAACGGGAGCCGCCCTTCATTCACCCACATGGTTCAAGGCAGGTCGCCTTCGCGCCACTTTTGCAATTTTACTACGATTAAGAAAGTCGTTTTAGCAGAAGTTTGACTTCGCTCCGGACGCGTTTCATCCGCTCGCGGTCTGCTTTCAAGTTTCCAAACCAGATTTGTCCAGAGCAGCGGCAGTAAACGGAGAGTGAGTGAAGATGGTGGATTGCACTGGTGAGTGTCTTACTGTGCGTTATTGACTAGGAACCTGTTGTTAATTTTTCCAGCGTCTAGTCTCACAAACTCAATCGCGATTTCCCGCTTCAACGCGTATGAGATGATTTCTTAACTCTTCTACAGCGAGCGACGACGACGGTGATACAAACAATGTAGTAAGTGGCGCATGGTAGTCCTCTCCACCTCCATAGTTGAGGAGAATGTGGGAGATTTGAAAAGCATGCTTGCTGCAATGCAACTACCAACTCTTTTATCGCCCCGCACGCCTGCGCCAGCCGCCTTAAACCGCCTCGCAGGCACGCACACGACTAATGAAGTAGTTTTTAGTCCCGGAGAGTGCTGTTTTCTCGTTTGTTGAGCGCGATAGTTAAAGTGCCTCCAGAACAAAGCAGCAGCACATGGGGGGGACGCTTAGGCCTCGCGCAAGCTAGCTTAGCCACGGCGAGCTGGACAAAAACATCCCCCTCTTTCTACCACCGGTTCCAGCTTTAGCTGCTCGAGGGTGCGTGTGGGATGTGGTAGAAATGATTAAAGTTGACTAGCCGCGCAACCAGCTTTATCAAGAGTTGTTTTTAACGGGGAATGGACTGAGTTAGCCCGCACTAGCCGTTGAGGTTCAACTGTTAACCGGCTAGTTTCGCGCAGGAAACGCTTGGTGTAGATGCCAGGAGCGCTTTATATCGTTGACGTTAAGACACTTTTTTACGTTTTAACAGCATGTTTGAGTTAGCTTAGCATTAGCGGCTAACGCTGCCCTCGAACGCGAAAGCATCAACGCGCCGCTTTATCCCCTCAGCCCCGTTTACGTCTTTCTACCTGTTTAACACATTTAACTTTTTAGTAGTTGTCTGACACAGTGTTTTTTTTGAGCGAAGAACGATCCGGTTCGTGAACTCAACGGCGCCATGTTAGTGCGGATTGTTTCGGGTTTGGGGGAGGGGTGAGCGGGGAGCGCCTCACTGCGCATGCGCCACAGACCCACGGCGCGGTCCGCAGGCTGCGCAATTCATCCACTCGCTCAACTCCAGTTCTCCTAACTTGGAAGTTGATGGTGAAATGCACCTTCAAAGGGAGCGGAGTAGGTAGTGATGGTTTGGTGGAGTTGGTTTTTTTTACACCCGGGCTATACACCGTCAAAGTTGGGTGTGCATGGTACCGCAGTGACATGTGCTTTGCCATGAGGCCCTCGCTTTTGTGATATAGAAAGTCAATCCCATGCAACTTACTCCTTGTTCTTTACTGCATTTGAATTCTAATGATGATGAACTAACTCCAGTATTTCTCCCCTTCCCCCTCTCAGAAACCTCAAGATGGGTTGCCCGCAAGTTCTTTGGAGGCATCTGTCCGTTCTTGATGGGGTGGATGTCAATGTATTGTCAAAGTGCTTACAGTGCAGGTAGTATTATGGAATATCTACTGCAGTGGAGGCACTTCTAGCAATACACTTGACCGTTGCCTTTGCCCTCCGCCTGAAGCATCCTTCAAGACCTAACGGCTTTGTGCTAAGGTGCATCTAGTGCAGATAGTGAAGTAGACTAGCACCTACTGCCCTAAGTGCTCCTTCTGGCACGAGGGACTGTGACTTTCACCTATATATATATGTATATATATATACGTGTGAATTAGGTGTTTTCCCCCTTTTTTTTGGTGCAGTTCTCTGCTAGTTTTGCATAGTTGCACTACAAGAAAACTGGAGTTGTGCAAATCTATGCAAAACTGATGGTGGCCTGCTGCTTCTCCACGTTTCCCAGATTTTGATTATAAATCTAAAAAGCTTTTTTTATATATTATATTTTATTTTTTTTTCCCCTTCTCCCTCTCTTTTTCTTAAATACACCTGCCTGTGTTGCTATTGTGTTAGAGTTTCAGCAGTGCTAAAGTGCTTATAGTGCAGGTAGTATTTCTGTCATCTACTGCAGTGTGAGCACTTGAAGTACTTCTAGCTAAATGCATCTGGGATCCGAAGACTTGCGAACGCTCCTGATGGCTCCGTACTGTTCTGTAACCTTGCTGGACCCCGGTCAGTTTTGCTGGTTTGCATTCAGCTTTTAAGACTGCGCGCTGTGCAAATCCATGCAAAACTGACCGTGGCAGCTTGCATCCGAGAACCGCTTCTGGAGCTGTTTGGTCCCTTTCTGCACAGGTTGGGATTGGTAGCAATGCTGTGTGTTTGGAAGGTATTGCACTTGTCCCGGCCTGTAGAGGATTGTGGAGATTGTACCCAACAAGTAGGGTTTTTTTTGTTTTTGGAAGGTCCCTAATTTTTGTATTTTCACGATTGCATTTGTATGTTTTCATTATATAATGAGAAATACTGAATCTATGTAAAACGTTTCTTTTTAATTGCAATCAAAGTGGTGTAATTTCTAAATGCAAAGATTTTCAATAAATGATTAATTGTATATGTATTGTTGTGCTGTGTATCAATTCTGTTGTGTTCTTATAATTGTCGCTCTCGAGAAATTTGGGCTGGTAATTAACCACATTGACTTATTTTGTGATTGGTTGGTAGTGGTTAAATTTTTTCTTTATAAAGGGCTGACCTTTTGTCTCTCTTGTACCATATTTCTTTGCTTCAACTGGACCAACTTGAACAGATTCAGTCAGCTGTTTGCTCCGTTAAATCCAATTATAACTTGGCTCAGTCTGCATTTTTATCTAGTATCCCTCTTAGTGAACATGCTTAATGCAGTGAGGTGTTCTTACACTCGTTCATATAGTGTGTGTGTATGATCAATACCTTTGTTTACATTTTTTGTGAGATGAGGAAAAACGGCCTTCAAAGTAATGCTATTGTACTCTTCCATCTTAAGTTGTAAAGAAACATTACCATGGTCTCCAACTACTGTGCAGCGGAAAGTAGAGAGGTTTTGTACGGCCCGCTGTAAAGATGAGCAGCTCTTGCATTTAAACATTTTAGTATAGCTCTAAAAATAGTATAACAATGGAGCAAACCAAGACTAAAAATGGGTCACGTACTTAAACAATAAAGTATGGGTGACGATATTCTTCTGTTTTTAGTAAAATGAACCTATGTATGTCTGCAAATCATCCAGTTATTAATCTCGTGTAGTGATCCCTGTAGTTTATTACTTGTCCAACAGATGGCTCTATTGCAACCTGTTTGGGAGACTCTATATATTCGCGCTTCTATTGAGAAAGTGTTTGGTTTTTTTTGCTCCCTTCAGTAATGTTTCTATTTCCAGTGTGGTTTACAAGACTGCATTTTTTCTTTCAATAACATTTTTTGGAGACATGGTGCAGCGGCTCAATAAAAATATCAGTATTTAATTCTACACTTTAGTCTTTGTTGTTTTTTTGTTACTGTTTTGGATAGCGCTGTAATGTCTTGAATGTAATAATGTAACTAATCGAACAAATGTTGCTATGGTTACCGTCTCAATTTCCTCTTCGCGCGCGCATACATGTAGCTCATGCTGAATAATTGTATGATTTATTGTGAGGGAGTAAGTGTCAGACTTATCTAAGAAATATCAACTTTTACGTCTCTCATAGTTTTCTTGTTAGGGTTCACTCCAGCGCTACGCACCTCAAAGCTCTCGATATTGTGTCACGCTTCTCTTGGTGCATTAGGGGCTCTTCTCTTTGCACTTCACTAACGCTTCCGCCCAGTCTCTCTTGACAGCTCCGTCTTTCACCAACTCTCTCATTGCGCTCCTGCGCGAACCGCTTCCCAAGCGCCTGAGTGTGACATGAGCAACCTCTTGAATTTATTTCTCTTCACCTGAACTCTGCTGTTTTCAAGTATCCTGAGACTCAGCCACCGCTTTTCCAGTTTTTCATTCGCTTGTGGAGATGGGGATGCGCGGAGTTTTGCTTTATGCCTTTCTTGCGGTTTTCATCGATCCTTGTCGGGGGACTTTAACGAACTGCGATGAAGTGCGTAAAGTTTTTCAGCTGAGGGAAATCGGACTTGTAAAAGCAATACCCGAAACGCCGAGAACAGGTAAGATTGATCGAGTTTGACATGGCATTGATGAATTGTATCATTCTGAACCCGCGACACAGTTTCATTTTTGTTTCTTTTCCCACAACACGTTCATTTAAAATATAAAACTCCCAAGTGATCTAACAGATGTCAGTTTTTATACTAGCCTAAAGATGCACGCAGTTTGGGGTTTTAGACATTCAATGTTGTCAAATCATTCTTGACGCGGAAACGCGTCGTGTAAATAAACGAGCTTGCCAAACCTGTTGTCACATCAATTAGGAAACCTTTAACATGTTTACACGCATGGAGCATGTCAATGATTTGAATAGTTTTACTAACTGCGCGAAATTCACCCGAAATGGTTTATCTCTTGATATATGAACTTCAGATGACGCAGTGAGTTTAGCCGGAGGACGCGTTTACCGGCTTCAGAGGTTTGAGGGAATAATCGTCCACCCAAAGACTGTTTGGACTGAAGGGCATTGCTTTTCAAATAAACTCCGGCAATGAATGGTGTCCCATGCAGCAGTTAAGAGCTTAAAGGTGTTTCGCTTCTCTGGAAAGACTTCAAACCAAAGACTTTCAGTTCACTTTCAAGCAAAGCACATTTGGGCTACTAAAAGAATTTGGAAGTTGGCTGGAAGATCATGCGTCGTCGGTGCTTTTAAGTTTCTAGGATTTGTACACGACTCATCTTGCCAGGAAATGGAGATAAAGTGTCTCTTGGAAATGTTTTGCTGTTGGTGTTCACACTCTCTCCAACATCTTCTAGTAAAAACAAATCAGTTTACAAAAAGAGGAATTTGCAGCGCGGTTTCATGAAAGCGTGTGTTGTTGAGAGGCCAAAGATGGACTGAAAATAACTAAATCAAAAAAAAAAAAAAAACCCAGTCACTTCTCAAACCGTGCAGTTCAAACTGGTTTATTTGTTATTCAGTCTGAAGCTGAGATTTAAAATCAGATCAACAAATTAACTTCAAAACCCAGCTGTAATCAGTCACGAGAAGATGCTCTGCTTGGTTTAAACAGCTGCCGTGGATATCTCTCAGGATTGTTTGGTTTGTGACCTCTGATCCTCTGAGATGGTTTTTTGTCAGGTTGTTTGGATATCCGTCCCATTTTGCTCTTGCTCTTGTGATCTGAAACTAGTTTTGTGGCCTCTCAAATAATGGCTATTGAGAGTCTCTAGCTGCTCCTATCAGAAGGCAAAGGCAACCTCTAACCAGTTTGACAAACTTTGCTGCGTTAATGGATGCTAAGTGGCTTGAGGAGTACAGTTTGTACATGGTTTCCCACAGAGGTCATCCCATGCAGCTCGCTTCAAAGTGCTGCTTGGAAGAAGTTCGTTTGAGTTTTACAGGAATTCAGAGCTAGGGGTTTTGTGGTTTGCTCATCTTGAGTTTTTCACTGGGAGCGGTTAAAATGTACAGCTTTGTGATTTAGTTTTATGAAACATTTTTTCAAATATAGATATGGTAGTTCACTTTAATTATAATAATTCACTTGGAATCAAATCGTACTGTATTCTGCAATTTACATTTAACAGCCTCTCCTAAGTTAATGTCCTGACAAGGGCGAGAGGGTCAAGTGTCATTTTGCTTGAAAAGTGGTCTATATGTAGTTTTTTGATTTCTTTCCATTTTCTACTGTCCTCTTTTGTTTGGTATTTTGCTAATAATGCATTTAGGTTAGCTTTCTATAAGTGTAGGAGATATAGTTTTGCGCAAATTCGATCGCAGATCAAGAGAAAACATTATTAGGCGTATGTGTTGAGTTTTCATATACATCTGCAAAAAGCATGATTTCATTTCACCTTGCTGAAGATATTTATTAATACAATTTTTTCAACTGGCATTCTGCTTTTCCTTCAGGTTTTATTTTATAAAGCAATCATTTGAAAGCTTTCCTGGCTCTTTGGTTTTATTAAAATATCGTGGAGCAAATAAGACATTGCTAGGGGAAGGGATCTCGAAGGACTGATTTTATTGTCGTTTTCTCAATGCTGCTGTGATTTTCTTCTCTCTGCTTCCAGTCTTGGAGCATATTAAGAGCAAAGCAAACTGTTTGATGTCCATCGAGTTTCAGGCCAAACCACATGACCCGTGTGAAAGCTTAGGTCCTAAAACATCAAATAATAAACTGACCACCATAGTTGGTGGGTGGGTAAATAAAAGCCTTAAAAATAGTTGACATTGACACGGTTCCTCAAAGGTGTTTATTTCTGTAAGTTCATATTTTTCGAGCATTGGCTTTTGTGCCAGACATTTTTCTTGCAGAGAAGCTTGTAAAACGCACTGCCTTTTTCAAGTCACACTTTTCATTACTTTGCTCAACCCCCTGATGCAAGCATGTCACTGCTAGCGAAATAAAAACCCAAGCCTCACGTTGCGTTTGTTTTGATTTGATCAATTGGGGTTTTGTGGTAACTCCTTCATAATGCCTACATCTAAGAAAGTGCTGGGGGTATATGAGGCTTCAAAGCATGAACTTGAGAGTATTTTCTCTCTTATTTGAGCTTTGGGATGTTGTGGGAGAGTCGTCGACATAGGTTTATTGGAAGTCCAAATCACTATAGCTGTACATACAACTCTGAGAAAGAAAAAAACCCCACTAGAGACAGTAAAACACCAAGAACTTGTCTTTTTACACAATTTATGATTATTAATCAATAATCTGGCTATGTGAAGACACATTCTCATGCAGTTTCTTGTATAATACTATGTTTTGAACATTTGACAGAGAGCTGATGATATGAAAAACTAATGCATTTTGACATTTGAATCAGATAACCAGCGCACCTGGTGTAGTAAAACTGCAAAACACGAGTCACAATAAAGACTTGTTGAAGCCAGTTAAAATGCCATGGTTGCTTCACAAAATATATCACATTTGCTCGCTGTTGGGTGGTGCATGATTAGTCACTCGTTGTACGTTTCATTTATGCACTGTCGCAGTATTATGCACTGTGAGATGGCCTGCAAGGAGTCCCTTCTTAAGTCGTCTTCAACAATCCCAAAGTCTCACAGCCTGTTGAATCATGTGAAACTGGGGCAAAAGAGAGGGTGGAAAGTTCACAGTTGGCTGCATTTATTCTCTCAGGTGATTACATTGGAACATCTATCGGGTTGTGAGTGAGAAGTAAACACTTCCTGGGGCGCTTTCATTTAGTTCTAGAGAGACAGAGATGAATTCCTTTCCTCGAGCCATCTCCTTTGCATCTCCCTCAGGAACTCAAAACATTGTGTGGTGATAGTGTCTTTAGCAACACTTGGCTCGTCCCGGCATGTCCCACGCTGTTCTCCTAGAGCTACAGCCCCCCTAGGTGCTGTCATTTGCACTGACCTTTTTCTGGGCGTTTGTAGTGATGGAAAGTTTTTGTCAGGTCTCAGTGGGATAAGAACTCTGATGGCTAGAGATATCGGCCCTTTTATCTCGGCCTGCTGCGGCTTGCTCAAACGTAGAGTTTCATGACCAGCCGGTGGTGGTATGAGTCTCGAAATAGTCCTTAACATAAGTGGATTTGTAAATGTAAAAAATGATTATCAATTTTTAAAAATAGCTGTGTCTGCCACCAATTGCCATGAAAGTTGCTATGCAGTCGCAAGGCTGTTCTGGATGGTAAATTATTTTTAAATTAATTTTAGATTAATGATAATAATACGATTATTTATCATTTAGATAATTATTGCGTTTCCATGGTTTCACAGACAATGCTTAAGTCTAGTTCTAGTCTAAATGTAAGTCTGAGCTGTTTCATTTGAGACTAACTTGCACTGACTGATCTTAAAACATGTCAGTGCCTTTGTTTTGCAAACCAGTAATGCTTTTTTCTAAGGCATGTTTTAAAAAAATGACTCAAATGTAGTAACTATAACCTAATCCTGGTTTAGGGTTAGTCCTGTATATAATAAATAATAGCCTAAACTAATTAATGTTTATTTATTTATTTTCATTTCATAGAATTGTTTATGTAAACTACTGCTACTACTAAATAACAACAATTATAATGATAATAATAAAAATAATAATAATTCAGAATATTTGTGTGTGTTTTATATAATTATTTAGAAAATGAACTGAATGTTGAACGTTCAGAAGCTTGGTAAGAACATTAACAGTTAATTCATACAGTTGATATATTTACGGAATGCAAAAGTGCATATGCACCTTTGTTAACAATCCCAACCTTCATCTCAACAGGTTCAGACCTTCAGGTGTGTTTGTCAAAGAATGTAACGTGCTGCACCAAGAAGATGGAGGAGCGTTACCAGGTGGCTGCTCGACGAGACATCCAGAACCTCCTCCAGATAACCAGCTCTAGTTTGAAGTTCCTCATTTCGCGCAACGTGGCTGCTTTTCAAGGTTAGTTCATTGGTTTTAGAGACTAGCGCTTGCTTTTAGATCTGCAATGCTTAGCAGATGATTCCTCGGTCCTTACCACAAAATGTGCTTCTACTCAGCTCGTCAGAAGTTCGCAAAATCAACAGTTTATCTAAAACCTTTCGCAGTATGATGTCAGTTTGTTTCCAGACATTTTACATGGTACAGTAAAGCATTGTCAGTGTATGCTTTTCCCCGAGAGCCACAATATGTGATTTAGTTCCCTGGTGGCTTTCCAAGGGCTGTCTTTTTAGTACATTTCAGGTCGACCAGTGTTCATTTAAGGTTTGGGAATTAATGGCTTCCTTGATGAGCTGTACACCAAGATGCTTGTTTAGAGGCCTTAATGAAACCCTTCACAGCTTCATAATATGAGGTCATAGTAGCCTACGCACCTTCGAGGAGGAGGGTATCCTTCATCTGAACCAAATGACTAACCTGGATAACCTGTAATCTCCCATAAGTGCTGATGCAAGATGATGCACCGCTCCTGACAAAAACCTCTGTCGCCTCCCGCCGAGGCTCAGTTTCAGGTTTCACAAAGGTGGTTAGTCAGTGTGTAGCAGCTCGCGATGGGCCAGTTCACTGTGAGTGTGCTGAGATCTTGGATAGCTGTGCATGTGCCAGAAGAGCGAAGATGAAGAGTCTCCATTACATTAAAAGTGAAGCGAGGTGATGCTTCATTATGTTTTTTGTACACTTTATCAGCTAATACTGATACCCAGTCGTTACTTTTTTGATATTCAATGAAAATAGGCAATATTGTAAATCTACGCTGATCAAAATAACCTAACTACGGTTTGAAAACAGAGTTTGGATTTGGTTGAAAATAATAAAAAAAAATTATATAAATAAATAACACAACAAAAAGATGATAACATAATAAAAAAACATATTTATGTTCTGTTTAAAAAAAAAAAAAAGACTCTTGTTTAGTCTCTTGTGAATATATATGTATATATAATAATACAATTATATATATATATATATATATATATATATATATTTTTATTTTTTTTATTTTTTTATATATATTATTGTCAGCTTCCAGTATTAGCCCAATCTAACCAATGCTGAAAATGGAATATTTGCCAATATTAGTATGACTACTGATATACCGTTCATCCCCTTCTCTCACAGAATCTGTACAGCTGTTTGTTTCGTCTCTTGTTTTCATGCTTTAAGACAACAGTGTTCAGTTTCAGGGAACAGCACAGCTTTGCATTTCACTTGCATTTCTGTGTTGTGGCTGACAGTTCAAGCGCAGGTGTAGACATGCTTCTGTTTACTGCCTACATCGGTAGACAGCATGAGTGTGAGAGTCTGTATCATTAAACCAAACCTCTCGCGTTATTTCTCTTGTGGTTTAGGGCCCTTTTTATCTCAGTTCGAGACCTGTTCTATCACATCATTTGGAAAAATGGTATTCAGGTGGCAGTTACCATAGAACTTAAAAACATTTTTCACATTTTGTTGGGCGTAGACTCGGGGAGAGCCCTGATGGTGTCTAATCACAAGACTCATTTTATGAGATTAGCCCCATATTACAGGGCCCAGTCTCAGCCTCCTGCTGTCTAACCAGCTATTACCTTGTGCCTGCCATACTCAACACTCCACTGAACAGATATGAAAACAAGCAATGAAACACAGCTGTTCACATACTGTGAGAAACAGACATGCACAATATATTAGAAACCATATTGATACATCTATCTATCTATCTATCTCTGTCTGTATATCTAATAAATCTTTTTAAAAACATATATTTAGTAAATTATGTATTTTAAAATTGAGAATTGTTTTGAATGTTTTTATATTTAGAATAAATTCATTTGATTGTAAGAATTTATATATATATATATATATATATCAGGATGCTTCCATATATTTCAGAAAAAAAATATTTAGCATATATATAGCATAATTTAGCATATTGATTGTATGAATACTAGTATGTAAATGTACGTATATGCATGTATATTTATATATTAATATATAAGTATGTTATTGGAAAGAAAAAAAAACACAAAAACTAACAAATAAACAATGTTTAATTTAGAAAATTCTAATTGTTGCTGTATTTCATGCATCAGTCAGTATGTATTTTTTAATACTGACAATTGTATTGGTTTTCAGTGAAAAATATCAAATCATCAAATCCGTACATCTAAAGTATATCTAAACCCAATCCTTCCCATCCTATAGCTTTGCCCATGTGTTTTAGTGTCTTTAAACAATGCATGCGGTTTCTGTCATTTGGAGTGTTTGGGGAAATTGCTGCAACATCTTGTTTTACTTTATTTGATTTCGGTGGTCCGGTGAAATGTGGGTTTGCTACCATTTTTATGAGGTTAGATGGAAACCAAAATATAATGCGGTTTGTTTTTGAGGAACATTGAAAAGTTTTGTATTTGGAACAAATCTGACCCTTTTCCTAATTAAACTTCAGCTTCAGTTGGAGAAGTGTTCGGTGTAGATGTTGGGAAGATTAGATTGCTAGAAATCACTTTTCTACCACTGCATACTGGGAGAATTCAACCACAAGGTGATGGTCTGCTTGCCTGCGAGACATGTTTGCGTTTCAGACCGTTCTGCTTCCCCATTGTAAATCATGCAGTCATGTGTGTATAGTGAGGACCGTATGTTTGCACAATTGTTACTGTAGCTGTGTCAAATTTCCTGAAGGTGTACTGTTGGTCTCTGCTTGTGTAGTAATATATTACCACCAGTTTAACATGTATGCTGCTTTTTTATTTTATTTTATTTTACAATTATGCAATAATTAGAAAGCTAGAAAGCTACAAAATGTTAATATAAAATATATTTTTAAAAACCCTCTAAAGTACAATCAAATCTTTTTACTTTTATATATTTATAAAAAAAAATAAAAGTCGGAATGCAAATGCTTTGACACAAAGTATTATTTTCTATATACAAAGCATTTCCTCTTCCGTTTTGATTGATTGATTTATTTTTGAATCATATTGATGGTGATTTGAAGTTGTTTTTTGTTGCCTTCAGATTTTCAGTCAGTGGTTTTTCCTAGCCAGTAAGATTAATGGTTGTGGTTGCCATGGCATGATGGCAAACCTCTCCGAGTGAAAGAAAGAGAGTTGACCGGCGTCTCTCTCAGTGGGCAGCAGAATATTTGCACATTCAACGCAAAGACCCTTTACGGCCCCAGGTTAAAGACAAACATGCTCCTGTGGAGCTGGAGTCGTGGCCTCTCAGTCTGCTAAAGGTTGCTTGTTGAAAAGGCCGTCGGCCAAACTTATTCCATCTTTTATTTTTTCCTTATTTATTTGTTTTGCTTCACCAACATTGCCAAATGACATCAAAGTGAGCTCTGCTTCAGTGGAGAGCTGATATCGTGAAATGCTCCAGCAGGTGATGCCGAAAACTGCAATCTGTTCCAAGATGAAGACTGGGCTAAGAGGGCAAGATGTTTTCTTAAGAGCGTCTCACTAGCGAAAGCGAAATTGCTCTGTTGAGTGAGCAAAATACCTGGAAGTCACTTGTGAAAGCATATCTTAAAGTCGAGTAGGAAAATGAGGAGAGTTTGTTCAGAGGCCTCTGGCTTGTTCAGTTCGATTCTCAGTGAATCACTTTGAAAGTGGGTAAATCATCATTTTGGGAGTTATGAACCCAGAATTTCTGCAAATATCTTGATGTTTTGTGGTTTTCTAGCCTAGCAACCTGCTGAATTGTCAAATAGTCATTTTCCCTTACTATAGTGAAATTAGATCTTTCTATTACAGAATGTTCCCTCCTAGAAAGCAAAGGATTGCTTGGAAACTTCTTAAGTAGTAGTTCACCCAAAATGATCACCCATTTCATTATTTGTTCAGCAAAGCAATGAATGGGTGCCGTCAGATTGAGAGCCAAAACAGCTGAGAAAAACACCACAAGAATCCAGAAGCACTCCAGGCCATCAGTTAACATCTTGTGAAGAGAAAAGCAGGGTTTTCGTAAGAAACAAATCCATCAAGATGTTTTTAACTTCAGCTAAAATTTTTAATTCTAAAGTTTATAATACAAAGTAATGCTTCTGAATCAGGAGAGGGACATGCACTAAGTCAAATAGATTGCTTATTTAGATTTAATTAAGAACTGATACTACAAGAAAACAATAAGAATTTTCAGTAATGGCATTAGAAAGTGTGCTTGTGCATATGGCACTGGTGTTATCT
>JAUMHI010000033.1:16132404-16149904 GCA_032359435.1 Enteromius unitaeniatus
ACACTATTGACAACAATTGGGGATACAAATTTGAAACCTTATGAAATATATTATTATAACCTATGAATGATTGAACGAGCACCTTTTACATGCCACGTGACAGCTCTAAACAAAGATGTCGGTATGATTTTGATGTAAGAGGACAACAGAAAGAGTTATTATAGATGATGGACTCGAAGTGGCAGTTTAACGTTAAAACATCTTATTGATGGATTTGTTTCTGGAAAACTGCTGTGGATTACTTGTGGATTATTGTGATGTTTTAACAGCTGTTTGGACTTTTATCAGCTGATTCTCACGGCACCCATTCACTTCAGAGCATCCATTAATGAGAAATGCTACTTTTCTCCAGTGATTATGGACAAATTGTCACGCACGGATGCAAAGCGTAATAACTCCCTCTTCATATTTCACAGCGATAGGCAAAGCTGTCAGATGCAGAAGTCTGTGTGCTGTTATGATGATGACAGGAACACCGGAAGACAAGGGAGGTCAATTGCAAGTCTGACCCCAGACCTGCAGTCCTAATTTAATCACCGATTTCTCATACAGACAGTGTTTACGTCACACCAGGCAGAGCGAGATGAAATGAAGGACTAATGTGCCCATTTGTTACACACAAGCCCATCAATTATGCATTTCTATTTGATACAGATGGAAACAAAGCCATAATTCATCACCCTTGCCATGACAGGGAAAATTAAGCCTTTAACAGGCACAAAACAAGAAAACAGACTCACAGATAATATTGTGCAAAAAAGGGAGACATCTACAACATAATTTTATTGTTCACATGTTGCTTTTTGCGCATCTGTGGTTCCTGGACAACAGGATGAAAGATGCAAAGCCTGTCGATTTATTTAACTGTCACCGCCACTTTGGGCCCATAAAACCCGTTATATGCATGACTTGTATTTCCGAATGTCTCCCGGTTAACTTGCATTGCAGTCCCTTAATTCCTCTTTGTGATTCAGGAAGTCGTCTTGGCAGGATCGAGCATCCCTCCGTGCTTTCCATGCTTATGTGGCCATAAGCATTTTCAGACTGATTGTTCTCTATAGCAGGGAGATACAATGCCATGTGGGTGGTAGCGTACGCTGTGATGGGCTGAATTTAGACAGTTTATGTCACAGACTGACTTCCCCTGGAGACAGTGGATGATGTGGTCAGAATCTCTTTATCTGACGTTAGAGTAACAAGTGGTTTGACGTGTTTGATTGGAAGGCCTTGCTGTTATTTACTATATTTCTATACTACTAGTCTTTTATGCTTACATAGTCTGCATTTATTTCATCAAAAAATATTGTAAAGCTGTAAAATTGTCGAATAGTTTTTACAATTCAAAATCGCTGTTTTCTATTTGAATTGAACTCAATGTATAAATTATTCCTATCATTTAAAGTTGAATTTTCTGCAGCCATCTTAAGTCTAAAAATCATCAATGTTGAAACATATTGAATATTTAGTGTAGGAAAAAGAATAAATAAATAATCTGATGAATAAATAAAATAAACAAAACATATGAAGCAGTTTTGAAAATGTACAATAAGAACCATTATTTATAAGTACCATAATTACTAATTAATTCAGAACAAATAATAGTTTATGGCTTTGCATCATAGGAATAAATTACATTTGAATATATTAATTATAACAATACGGGACACAAATCCAAATTATTCTAAACGTCTGCTACTGTAAATAATGATTTAAATATGAAGTATTATTATATTATGGCAGTTAATAATTGCATTCAAGTCTTCAAAAACAAAGCATATAATTTAAGGTGTCATTCATATATGTCACACAAACAAAGCCATTTAGCCCTGATTTGATATACTGCATATGTTCTTGATTTCCTGACAGGACTCCAGTTGCATCTTGTATTTAGAGCACAGTCCACTATGTTCCTCTCACATGAACCTGACTGTGATTTACTGTAGACTTCAGGCAAATGACCTAGACCAACCTCTTCGTCCCCAGCCGTTCACTAATCAGAACCTGTCGCTGGAGCAGGTAACAAAGGCAGCCTAATGAAAACAGAATGGCTCTGTTCGAGACGGCTTCCTGGTAAAGGACTCTGGTTGGAGGGCAAAGACATGCTTTTGTCCCATTTCCGCTGCTGTGTGGTCTACGGTGCATTTTTGCCTTCTTTAACTCGTGAATCAGAGGTTGATGCTGCACCAGGCAGAGTGGTCCTCATGCCCTGCTGAAGTGCCATTCATTCAACTTACCGTATCTAGTTAGCCGGGGTTTCAACACTTCAACCTGACATTGGCTCATTCTGTGTCGCCCTAAGCTTCTTAAACTGCAAATATCTGGCAAGTAAACAAACACTGGAGATGAGCAGATGCATGCGTATGGATGTCGTATTGTTTGTCGACAGCCTCTGAATTTGATTTCGCTCCAATCTGTTTACTGGCAAATCTGTTCAAGAGCTGTTTTCATGAGATCCTCAAGTTGTCATTGATATTCTGGATAGGCTTCTGTTTTGTGCTCTGGTACTGGTCTTTTCATCATGCAATTCAACCGAAGCAGATATTTTGTTTGTTTTTGCAGTAATGATTTATCTAATAAATATGATACCCTTTTGTGAAGGTCTGAATGCTTTAAGGAAATGCAGAAGAGGGTGTAGTTATAAACACAATGCATCATGACTTACATGGAAATGGAAAGTGAACACACTGCTTCTCAGGAAATGATCCATCATGTAATTATCATTGCAGATTCTGTCAAAGATAAGCCCTATTACGATTACATTAGTTTGTATTTAAATACACTCGTTAAAAAGTTTGTGGATGTTTTTTAGTCTCTTATGCTCAACAAGGCTAAAAAATATTATTAATATTCAAACAAACAGTTTTTATGTGAATATATGATCAAATATGATTTATTCCTGTGATGCAAAGCTGGGTTTTTAGGCTTCAATATTCAACATTTCAAGAAACAGGTTGATTAAAAATTGAAAGCAGTTGCTGAATATTATGGAAACGGTTATAGATTTTTTCAGGATAATTTGATGAATAGGAAGTTTATTATTTACTATTGTAATTATTTATGGTCACTTTTAATCAAGTTAATGCATCCTTTCTGAATAAAAGTATTACTTTCTATAGTGTATTTGCAGTGTTTTTATGTTAAATTAATTTGATCATTAAATGTATATTTTTGACAATAAAATAGGTTCTATAGTAAATATTTGATACACATAATATCAAATCATTTTTAACTAGTGCATATAGGCCTGTTGTAAGATTAGTAAGAGGTTTACATTTAATTATTTGGATTGCCATGTTGAATTAATAAAAAAAAGTGTATTTCCAATATGTTCCCAAAGAATAGTTGACAGTGTTCAAGCTACACATACTTCAGCTTCCTCTCAAGCGAGCCTGAGGAAATCAGCTAAGGATATTATTAGTACACTTCAAGGAAATAAATGCTTTTGTTTGTTCAATTCATTTTGGCAGGTTTCCAATAATCCCTTATCAGCTCCGATCCATCAACAAAGCAGTAAATCAGCTGGCCACTAGAAAGCAGCAGCGTTTTCACACAGTAACGTCAGTGTGTCAGACCTTGTGTTCGCAGGGCCTCTAATAACAGTCTTGTGTTTGTGTGTTTGACTCACACCCCTTTCAGAGCCCCTTAATAGCCCCGTTTAAGTGTGGCTCACTCATTACTGCCACTGTTTGACCACAAACCAGACCTGTAGTGTTAGACGCAGACCAGAAAGCGTATGGCTTTTGACACACATTGACCTTTTGTGGGGAGGGGGGAATGTTTTAGAAACATACAACGATCGGCAGCCGGACAGTTTTTAGTTTTATTTTAGCCGCTCTCTATCCTGAAATTGAATGCAAACTGCTATGAAAAATGTGCTGATATATTACAAAGTCTGCAAACAGGACGTTAACAGCGATGCTAGAGGAGATGAGGAAATGCTGATCGAATATTGGAAGAAAAATGTATAGAGTGAAGATGACTTCAGAAAACTTTTGATGCTATTTTCTTTTCATGTTGCCTCTGTATAATGTATATTAAAGCGGTGTTTGTAAGCACAGGACTGCTTCGATGCCATCTGTAACCAAGCAATGGCTTAATCGCTGCTTTTCCATAAGCACCACCTGCTGGCAGAGAGTGAGTTTGCATTCTCACGAAGCCCCCCTGCTGTTTTTGTTCTATGGAGGTATGTATTATGCAGCACAAATTCACAAAACTGAAGTCATAGCATTCTATTTTTGCTTTAAATATTAAAAATATGCAGTCTATTTAAAATCATAATAATAATGATAATAATAAAATGTGCTCATGCATAATGAATTTAGCATCTTTTGTAGCATGTTTATCATAATTAAAATGCAGTGGTTATTCAAATTTTAAATGGCTGCAGATATTTTGTTTAATGCCTGTTTGTCTGTTACAGTGGCAAAAAGAACCCCTTAAAAATGGTAACTTTATCAGTCCCTTTGCTTTTAAAATATCATTCATGAAAAATCCTGATTGGTCTAGCAGTTCAGTCCAATTTTATTTACAATTAAACAAATATTTACAATTAAAGTGCTCTATGCGATGTTGCACGATTTGAGGATCTCAAACCGTATGCATCACCCCTCGATCGTCTTGCTGTCTGAAAAAAACCTGCTCTCGAAAGACAACACAGAGGCTGCAAAACCAAAACAAACACTATGGGTACACGATGTTCACCACAACGATAACAAACTTCGGCCAACCAATCGGCAAGAAGAGGAGGGGTTTAATGCACGCATGAATGAAATCCTGCAACATCTCATAGAGCACCTTTAATTGGAGGATTTCACTTAAAGCAGTGTGCTTTTATCACTCCAAAAGCAACACCTTTTAAAGCAAAAAGTTTGCCCGGGTCTGCACGCACAACAAGTGTTCGGCCAGTATGCTAATGTTTTATGTTGACATCACCGTAAAACGGCTTGGGACTCATTTTAAAAATAGCTCGTTTCAATGAGTCGACTCCTTCTGTTAAGTTTATACATGGTGCACTTTCAGATTTAAAACGTTGCAGGATGTTTTCATTCCCTTTAGAACTGTGTCATTTTCCATAAATCCATAATAGGGGCACGTTTAAAAAAACAACCATGGCTAACCAAAGTGCTTCACATTCTCCATAAATGCTCACAAACAAAATAAACACAGTAAAAACGTCACAATGTTTTAACTCAAAATAGCCAAGGAATACAGGCGTCTTAAGTAATGCCTTAAAAACTTCAACAGTCTGAGCAGTTCTTAAGTGTACAGGTACATTTTTACACAAATTAGGTGCCACCACTGAAAAAGCTCGGTCACCTTTATGTTTTAATATAGCTCTCAGAACATTGAGGAGCACCTGATTGGACAACCTCAGTGTTTTAGCACTGGTTTATAGGATATTGTTGTGCTTTGTGTGCTCTGGGTTATTAAGGTGTTTCGAGTTGGTTCCTGTGGTGGTCTGTCACGCTGAGATATATGAGTGTTTTCCTGTCTGTGTATTTCAGTGTGTTGAAATGCAAGCTTTTCCATAGATTTAGAGGCTGTAGACACACATGAGTCCAGACTGTTTTCAGCAGCCACACAGTAAATGACAGGTTTCAGCAAAGACTGCATTCTTTTCCATTGAGAGAAAGAGAGAGAGAGGGAGAAACTGACACAGACACTGAGAGAGGAGAAGTCATACTTTGTTCAGTTTAGTAACTTTATTGTCCACGTTGTGGAAATTTGTTTCTCAGTTATGTATTATTTTTATATTTCCTCTTACAGAATGCCCACTCAGACATTTCCCATTAGAATAAGCAAACGGTTGCAAAGTAGTGTCGTCACTCACCATAATTCAATTTCTAAATTTGATATTTGATCAAAATATTGATTTTCAATTCCGTTTATTGAAGGATAAATAAAAGATAAATATATAAGTTATACGTATAAGTATATAAGTAATATAATAGTATGTACTGTATGTGTGTGTACATGATAAATATACACAATACACACATATACTATGCAAACAAAAACGTTTATTTTGGATGCAATTAATCACGATTAATCGTTTGCTAGCACTAATTTGCATATGTATGCCTCAAATTACTTTAGAGATAAGTACTTTTTTTTTCAGTTTTTACTCAAAATACAGTTGCGTGAGCATCATTTAATATTTCATTCATACTGGACACCAGAGGGCGCCCTAGCACAGAAACTCCAAATATGCCTCATAGAAGTCATTGAATTTATGATGCTCAAAGAAATCACAAATATGGACCAAATAAACTGAAAAAAAAAATACAAATAAAAATCTTTAAACACAGGACAGCTGTAATATATGGTTTATCTGTGTTCTTCAAATCATTCTCTGGTATTTGTTTATATGAAGAAAGTCGATTTAAAATGTAATGCTGATTGATGTAGCATGGATTTTCTCATTCTATGTTAATAAGTCAAATCAGATCACTGATTTAATGTGTTGAGTTTGGAGACAAAATATGTTGTTAAATGTGCATTATGTTGAACGGGTTCATATGTGCTCATTACACTTTCTTAAAGATTTCAGGATTGATAAGTATCGGAAAATCTTAGACAGCGCAAAACATTTTTGACAACACTATTGTAAATTCAGTTTCATGTTAACGTCACTGTGTCAGAAAACAATTGAAATGTTCTCATCCTTTGTTTGCTATGTGTAATAAGCTGTCAGGAATTCCCTGTCTTGACTTCTTTCTCTCCATGAATGGCTGCTTCAGGATTTTATTCTCAAATAAACTCCCAACAGGGATGGCAGGCATAAATAGCAACACAGTGTTACTTCTGTGGTTTTATGTCTGGATGTGTCTGGGTTTAACATCTTCAAAAGCAGGATATGGTTTGTGCAGCTATCCAACCCTTTCCTCTATGTCCCCAAAGACGTTTGGCATAATGACCCCATAATTACACCGCAGGCAAACAAAAGAGACAAACTCTGTGGCTGATTGCTTGCAAACATGGGAAGTGTCGGTAATTTAGGAAGAGCTTGTGTTGTGAGTCTGAAATGTGAGCTGTAGGTTTCCTGCGACTGAGAAAGTAACAGCTCTCCTGGTTTGTTGTACTGCTCTGTATAAAATGGAAACTCTTGAAGGTTTAGGTTACAAACAATGAAGTTCATAATCCTAAATCACTTTTTTTCTTTTACTTTCTTTGGGTCCAGAGGGAGATGTTTCAAATCAGAGAAAAGTTCACTGAGAGTTGAAAAATGTGCGGTTGTGTTTATTATTGTCATTTTTTGGAAGAAATGTATACTTTTAAGCAGCAAAGGTGAAGTTTGAGCAAAAGATGAACATAGAGTGATTTCTGGAGGATCATGCGACACTAAAGACTGGAGTAAATTCAGCTTTGCATCACAGAAATAAGTTCTATTTTTAAATATATTCACATAGAAAACAGTTATGTTAAATTGTAATAATATTTAACAATATCAATATTTTACATTGTGTTTTTAAACAATAAATGCAACCTTGAGACTTAAAATAAAAATAAAATTATATATATATATATATATATATATATATATATATCAACAACCCAAATTATGAACAATGGTGTTACTATTAGATAATACAACACTTAAAATCATAGTGTAAATAATTATTTTAGTGCATGGATTTAAAAGGATCATCTTTTTGTTATTGAAGTGGTTCATTAAATTTAAACTTTTTTTTTTTGCTACATGTTGGAAAACATAGTTTGCTACAGGAGACAACTGAAGCTACTGATTACTGGTTTGCTACATTTTGATTATTTTCTCCACAGAACTGTCCTCATGTTCCTCCTGCATCTCTCCTTGGCCTGGTTTTCTTATTTTTGCCTCTGATGAACTATGTTTTACTGTCTTTTTCCAAGCGCTTTTTTGCTGAATGTTTATTTTCGAGTGAAGTTTGCCATGAGAGAGACGTTCTGTCCTGGCACGCATTAGTAAAACATCCATGATTGTTTGCTTTTTATATTTGCCAGAGAAATGAAGTCTAGCAAAGCTGAAATCAAACATTTGAGTTTTGTTGATTTATGCGTGAAGCGCATACCTGTGCAGGCTGAGGTCACGCTATAGCGCTGAATTGTATTAAATAACAAAGCGCTTCAAGAGGTTGCTCATTGAAGAAGTGATCTGAGGAGACACTCGTGAACCTGCTGCTTTCATCTTCATTCTCCGCTTCCACGTTTGGTCAAAATGAATCCTCCATATCCTCCGTCGTTTCATCCTCTTCAGTTTCTGGGGTTTCCCAGACAGTATTGTGGTTTGCTTTATAATGTGTGTGTGTGTGTGTGTGTGTGTGTGTGTCTGTTTAAAGAGAGAGAAAGCGTCACTTTGGGTCTGTTATTGCTCCCTTACTAACAGAGAAGTGCTTTTATGACTTGCCTACCCGGCTATAGCATTTTATGTGGCTATTTTATCGTCATTATATAAGGTCATTGCTTGCTCAGAGTCATCGTTTACTCACGCTCATGTCATTTTAAACCCATCAAGTTTGCTTTTTGTGGAGACAACCTTTCTTTTTTGGGGGGTTATTGTCTTTCTTGGATTGGTATGACGATCTGTTTAAAAATCTCTCCTCTTGTTGACCTCTCTCTCTCCTTTCCTTCCTCTCTTTCTGTTTTTCTCTCTGTCTCTGGCTCCATCACTCTGATGCTTCCTCCAGATCTTGGGCATATTGAAGATATAATAACATAATTGCTGTCGTATACCATTAGAGTATCCGACCCTGAGTGACAGATGGGTATTACTAAGCAATTACAGAGGAGCTCCGGGTCCTTCCTAACCTGTCCTGTGTTGATGTTCTGATTGTCGAAAAATTCCTGCGTTTTTCTGCACAGGATTTCAGGCCCAGATTAGTTTTTCCTGCCTCGGAATATCCAGTGGTTATCTAGAGTTCTTTCTTTGGAACCTTTAGAGGTCCGTTGTAGCAAATATTCCAAAATTGTATTCCAAAATGATACTTATTTAACACTTTATATGCATTTGAACACACTTGGCATCTACTTAATATTTTTCCAGTTATACTTGTTTGTATAATAATTTATTTATTTTTTTTTACAGTTACAATTGGAAATAAATACAAATTTAAGACCATAACAATAATACTATTTTATATAATATTTTTTTCAATTTGTGCTGTCAAGTGATTGATCTTGATTAATTTTTATATGTTTATGTACTGCGTACATTTATCATGTGAATAAAAACACACATATACAGCATGTTTTTGAAATATTTGAATATATTTTTGTTCAAATAAATGAAATCACACATAAATGTTTTTAGATAAAAATGCAGCATAGTTTTCTTAAATATATACATGCATGTGTGTGTATTTATATATGCATAATACATGTACACAGTATACTCACATGTATTATGTAAATAAAAACTGGCGTTCCCATCCATTTGTGGTTATCTTTAATCTAGGTGGACAGGCAGGGTCAGTAACACAGAAAACAGAGCAATGCAGACAAGACGGAATCGTACTGGAATACCAGGCAGCAATCAAACACAAACGAGAGCAGGCTGAATAGTCAAGGCAGGCAGCAAACAATCATAGAAGAGTCAGCAATCCAGGGTAATACCCAAGCTTGACTAGGAGAATGAGTTTATAGGGTTTAGAGAAGCGTTTGAGTGTGGTAGTGTAGTTTCTGGAGGCTGGCAAGTCGGTGATGACATCAATGTATGGGAGTCCAGCGAGTCATTGATGGAGTGACTTAGAGATGTTGCAAGTGGGGCATTGTCGGACAAACTAGATGACATCTTTCTGCAAAGAAGACCACCAGAACTGATTAGTATTAAGCTCAGTGGTGGCAGTTATACCTGGATGACCAGCACTGGGAGTATCAGTGGTCAGGGTATACTACAGGACACATATATAATGTCCCAACGTATGGGGGGTGATGAAAGATGTATATTGATATATTGATATAATTTTTATTTGTTGAGATATTACTAGACTAAATAAGAGGGTACATCCAGATAAATGTTCTTAATGTAGCTGGTTAACATGCATATTCAGGCAGGGTGTATAATATAAAATCCCTCAAAATGTTTGAGCCAAAATAGCAGTGCACAACACCTTCCTCTCTTTCCTCACCTTACTTTACCTTCTTTATGCTGGTGAGGAGGTAAAAACATCTATGAGCAACAAAAAAGGCATTTTGTGTTGAAGTGCTCTCTCTTTGACTGAACAGTGAGTCATTTAGGCAGAGCTGGTCAAAGCTGCTGGGAGGGACATTGAGAGGCATTCATACACAGATATGAGAGCCCTGGGAGTGAGTTTGATGGTTTAACAGCAGTCATGGCGCTGAGTGTATTTCACAACCATCCCCTACCAGATCAGCCTCGCCAAATTCATCCTGGTTTCTGTTTTTACAGCCCACACATCACAGGACACCTCACACTCCAGTGAGCTTGCATCTCGTTTTTCCTCGTTCTTTACAGAGATAAACATGCAAAGGCTCTTTTCATCACCAATCTGGACTTTAACTTTTAAATGTGTGCGAATAAGAAAACAACAACATCAAAAAAACAACAACAAGAGGTGCTGTCATACGATTAATCCTGATTAATCACATCCAAAATACGTTTTTGTTTCTGCATACTGTGCTTATTTATTTTAAATATATAAATACAAATACATGTATGTATATATTTAAAAAAATGTTTATACAGTATATTAATTTATAAAGAATAAAATATATAAGTGTAAATACATTAAAATATGTTTAAAGTATATACTGTGTGTATTATATTTATATAATAAACTTGATATTCCAATTGCTTGACTTCCAAGCAATGATTTCTGCTTGACGGGTGGTAAAATGTGCCAGAACACCCTAAAGATCTACTCAGAGCTGCCAAGTGGGATTGCGTTTATCATATTCTCTGTCCTCTCTGGTTCCCTGAATGTGTGTGTGTATGTGAGATGCAGGCCGGGTCACTGCGGTCAGGTCCAGGTATGGCTGGTATTTGCGTTCGGTCATGTTCTGGCCAGCGCTGGCAGGACCGCTGTGTTTTGTTTGGACGACAGGAGCAGCTTCTCTAAAGCGGGTGATAATGGAGATGTTTGCTTAGGCTTCCCTTTTTCTGCAAAGCTGTCTCCAAAACCAACATAACCCCAAAAAAATACACTAAGCGCTCACTAGCAGTGATACCACTCCCTTTCGGAGGAAATGGTCGTTTGGGGAATGGTTTGGAAAGCTGGAGACCTCGTGAAGGGTCTGGCTACCGCCTTGAATTAGCAGGGAAGAAGGAGGGTGAAGTGAAGGGTTATATTATTTATAATATATATTATATATTATTACTGATTTTAATTTTAGTTGTTTTATATTTTTTTTTGGGGGGGGGGTCATATTTTATTTAAGATTTATTTTGTTTGTTATTTGTTCTATTTTATTTTTATTGATATTTTATATTAATTTATTGGTTTGTTAATCTGTAATTAGTATTTATTTGTATTTAGTATATTTTGTTTTTCTTTATTGTATTTAAATGTTTCCATTTTGTATATTTTGTATATTATATATATATATATATATAAAATCAAATCCAAAATATTTTTGTTGTTGTTGTTCACACAGTATGTGTGTGTGTATTTAAAGACACACGCATTCAGTATATATTAAAAAAATATATATATATTTGCATGTATTTACATGTTTAAATTTATATTGTATTGTGTAAATAAAAAAAAAAAAACTTATTTTGAATGCAATTAATTATTATATATATATAGATAGAGAGAGAGAGAGAGAGAGAGAGAGATAATACATTTTCATATTACTGTATTTTTGTTTTCAACAGAAGTTTTACTAAATAGAAGTAGAAAAATTGGGTGAATAACTTTAAAACTTCTTGACTTTGAAGCCTTGCTTTGTTTGGAGAACCTTTTCAGTGCTTTTTAAGAAGGTAGAGAATCTTCTGCTGTTACTTTAAGAACCGAGCAGCACTTCCTTTTTTTGAGAGTTAATGTTTATAACATCATTGAATTGTCTTTAATCTGCAAACAGCTGTCTACAGCCAAAACTGGTTCTTGATAAGCTGCGGATTCTTTGTGTTTATTTGTAATAGTGTAGGATTATTTCCTCATAGCTCATAGATTCATACGCCAACCCTGCTTTCATTTATCTGGAACAAAACCCTAACATTCAGACCGTCTGCATTGCCTTTAAATAGTTTATCTCCCCTTGCCTGTTTCTCTTCTCAGCTTAAGTGGGTTAGGCTAATTTAATTCTACTTGACTACTGCTGTCAGATTGCTGGACGTCCTTATTTTGTCCTTGTGAGCGTTATATGCGGTTTGTCTCTTGTGTAACATTGATGGATTGAGCTAATGTCTTACCTGAAAGATACCTGTAATCACATTTGTCTGATTCTCTTCACGTCATGACGGTCAGGGCTCTTTTGCACAGGTTTGATCTCAAGAGCATCTGAAATGCATGATTAATCATGTTTACACATGGAAATCATAGTTTTGCACTTATTGAACCTAATGGACAGAGTGTAATACTAATAATTAAATAAATACTTTTAATTAGTAACTAATAGATTTTGATTTTAAACTATATGTGGCGTTTGCCCATGCAGAACTCATCTTCCACTATTCCGAGGTGTTCTGTTATTTTATTTTACTTCATTTTACAAATTCACTTGTAAAATAAATGTGATTTTTAAATACAAAATATACTTTTAGAAAAAAAAAATTAGCCAAGTTTATATTAATGTATTTATTTATTTTAATATACATTTTTTGAACTATGGGACACATTTGCATTACTTATTATATCAACATTTAATATTTCTTTAAATGCATTTTCATATTTTTCATATTTATATGCTTTTTTCATATATTATTACATTATTCATTTCAACAGTATTTTATGTTTTTTAAAAGCATGTTTAAAAACAAAATATGTTGAATTTTTATTATTCTTTAAATAATAATAATAAAAAAATTATATTTCACATTTATTTTAAAATTGAGTATTTTATATAAAATAAAATAATATTGAAAAGTCAATAATCTTGTATACTTAATATATATATATATATATATATATATATATATATATATACACACACAGTGCCCTTAACTAATATTGGCACTCTTGGTAAATCTGAGCAAAGATGGCTGTGAAAATAAATCTGCATTTTTTGTCCTTTTGATCATCTGTAAATATGTATATATGTATATGTGTATGTATGTATATATGTATATATATATATATGTATATATATATGTGTGTGTGTGTGTGTGTGTGTGTATATATATATATACACACTACACATAAACGACAAATTAACTTTACTAGTCTCTACATTTTATTTGAAAAACTAAACTTTAAAATACAAATGTTTTTATATATTTTTTATTAAATATAAAGCTTTTTTGAAAAAAAAAATACTATTTATAAAACATTTTCACATTGCTAGTTTCAACTGAATTTAAAATTTTTAAAAGTAAAAATTAGTTTTTATTATTCTTTATTATTCTTTGTTTCATATTGAATATTATATCTAAAGTATCATTATTTAAAAGCTTTATCTTAGCTTTATTTTTAAATTTTTTTTCTAACAGTGCCAGGTTGTGAACCTGTAAACCTCAAGCATTGTAGCTGTCTGAAAGCTGACAATGCAAAAGGGGCCAAGCATTCATGTCGCTGGTGTGTTTGTGTAGAGTATATTTCTGTCCTTACTGTGGTCTGAGTGTGTGAATACAGGTCCATCCCAGCGACAGACGATCACTCCTGTCTCCTCTGACTCTCAGTGCTATCACCACTGGCTTTTCTTATGGTCTGAGGACATTCAGATGAACTGAATCAGGCCATTAAGATTCATCTTTACGTTTCACAACATCGAAGATGGCCAGGTGGCACAAGAGGTGCTTTGAACTCTGTCTAAATGCAGTAACAATAAGGGGGCCTCCCTCGGCGCTCGGACCCTTTCAGTATGGATTAGACCGTCCCGGGACGAGCGGCGAATCACACGACGACGTGGAGATTGGCAAGACCGAAGTGGCATTGTGACGGCCGGCATGTCTGAAGAGAAAGAAAGAAAGAGAATAGACACTATTGTCTCCTCGCTCTTTCTGTTTTAGAGGAGAGAGATGGAAAAGAGCTGGAGGCTTTGAGAAGGTGACACTAAAGCTACAGCATGTCTGGGCACAGCGCTCTTTGTTTGCTCTTCTGTGTGAGTCAGAATTGCTCCATATTTTTCTGTTTGTATCATATACTTGTGTACCACAACATCGTATATTTGAGCGTCTGGGTTGTATGAGTCACGGCTTTGGTACTTTAATAGTTTCAGAGTCAAATACCACATTAGCTCAAAGAAATCATCTCCGATGTGCTTTGAGCTCTAGTTTTGATACATTGGCACACTTTTAAGTGAGGTTGGTACACAGCGGGTGATATGTTTTTATGTACTGGCAGTCGATGATGACATAGTATGATAACTCTGTGATATTTTCTGATGAAGTTTTGGAGTATGCCCCAGATACTGTGTGCTTGCACTATACATTGATTATAGTTTTTAACTTATTGGCATTAATGCACTGCACATGTACTTTACAGTACTGTAGCAAGTGTTGATTTGACCCAAGCATTATATTATTATGAATAGTTATTATGCTATTTATTTTATTTTTTACATTATATTAATTATAAATTATGATAACAAAGTTTGTTACAGAAATATGTATGCCTATTTCCAGTGAGTTCAATTCTTAAATTAAAATGTATGTATCTATTTATTTATAATATAATTTGCAAAGTAGGGATGGTTGTTTTGACAAAATTGTACAAATGATTTTTATTATAGGTTCAGTAATTGAATATATTTTGTTGGGAAAATATGTACATGATTATATTGTCATGCTTTAAATTATATTACAATATTTTTATAATATTAAATTTGTTGCAGACTTATATGCATCATTAGAATCTGCTGAATCAAATATTATATATATATATAGTGTATATAGTCTGGTGATTTAAATACAGAGTAATACAGAAATTAAATTTTGTTAAATTTTATTAAATTTTATTTTTGTGTTTATTTGGTAAATCGTTGTGGGTGATATATATATTATTTATTATATATATTTTTTTGTTATATTATGTAATATTATATTATTTCATGTTATATTATATATAATATTATATTATGATAGTTCTTATTTTTGGCAGTAAACCAAGTGATTGGACTGAACTGTCTGCACACTCCTGTATTGCTGAGACCGTGCCATGTAATGTCCAAAAATCATGACAATTTTCATGTTACCGCAGTGCTTTAATGTAAACTCCACACATCCACGCGAGGAGATTGATGGATCTGTATGTCATTTGATTAGTATGAACCATTCACTTCATATGGGGGAGATTTTCACATTTGTCAACGTGTTTTGGCAATACTTCCACACTGCGCTTATTTTTTCGAGCAAAAAGTTGTCAGAAATTAATCTCTCGCACGAGGCCCATCTCGCGTATCGAATTTCACAGCAGCATTGCGGCACAATCACGCCATTGATAGCTGAGAATTCCCCTCCCATCAGATGTCAAACCAAACAAGTATGAGACTAATTCACTCGGTTAACTCTTTTACTCCCTTTGTTCATTAGCACAGGTTCCACTTGGTATCTCAACGCAGTTTGAGGTGTGAGATCTATAGGAAAGAAGCAGCGCGGATTGTTTCAGGAGGACGTTCAAGAGAAACATCTGAGACAAAATTGATACTTAAAGGGATAGTTCACAGAAAAATGTAAATGCTCCCTCAGGCCATTTAAGATATGAAAGGGTGACTTTGCTCTTAAAATTAAAGTCAATGCCTGCCATCTCTATGAGAGTCAAAATACATATGCAGGGAACAAATGAATCACTGTGACTCAACATTTTGAACATTTCAATTCTGTAAACTAGTTTGTATACATAACCGTGCAGTGATATAACATACTGTATATGCAAATATATTCTATATATGTCTAAAACCAACATTTGAGTATTGTGTGTATATATATATATATATGTAGACTTTTTTCATCTAGTATAGCCTAAAGGGTTAGGGTTAGTTTTTTTGTTTTTTTTCTCTCCAAATATCAACATGATCGCAAATATGATATTTATTTTATCAAGCAGTCCAGTGAAGAAGTAGTTCATATTATTCTACTTTCTTGGACAAAAATTATTTCAAACAAAGCCACATCAGAACAGTTTTGCATCTCTGAGCAGCACGTGACAGAGTTTTCTTACTAAATCAATCAGCTGTTTGAATGAATCGGTTGAATGAATGACTCAATGACTCACTCATGCAATGATTTCCCACCACCTCCTACTGTCAGTTTTGGCATAATATTTAAATTATATTTGACCTTTTTTTATATTTGAGTTTTTATTGAGTAACTTACTCTGTGCTGCTTGTTTCAGATGATTCAGTGCGATTAGATGAACTGATTCAACTAGTTCACAAAAAAGAACCAGTTCAAAAGAATGATTTGTTTATGAACTGGACAACGCTCTAGACTGAAGCTCTCAATCACAGATAATAAAGTTGTAGATAATGTTCAGTTTCTTGCACAGACCAATCATTTCGCTTCATAAGACCTCAGCATCAGGAGCCATAGGGACCTATTGTGTTTTGCCTGCGTATTTCGTTGTTGTTGTTTATGACTCTCAAAGTGCTGGTAGCTATTGACTGGCCTAAAAGTAAATTAACATTAAATCTTGTTTTTGTCTCAACCGTCTCTTTAAATCAAATACACTTTTAATGGAAACACTTCAGCCTCACAGAAAGAGCAACCTCTAAGCGATCAAACGCTGGTTAGGTGTGTGTGGGTGCATTGTTGATGGCTCGGTGCCCAGTTTTTCTGGTGGGCGAGAGAAGCAGTGAGTTGTGACCTCATAACATGGCACTCGCTGGCCGCTAATTAGTGCCACACCGCTGATCTGTTATGATGGGAGAAAATCAATACCGACAGCGATTTAATGCATTCGTGTGTGGGCAGACGTGACTTAGAGGAGCTTCTTTATCACTCAGAATGACTTTTTGGTGTCTGTGACGAATCTTTGAGCTCCTGTTTGGATTGTAGCTTTGATGGAAAGGAGCTTTTTCACCCCAAAATGAAAACTGTCATCGTTTGCTTCATCTCATGTCATTCAAAACCCTTATGAAGCATCTTGCGCGCTTAAACTTTAACAGAAAAGTACTTGAAGGAAATGTAAAAGCTTCAAAGAGAGTAAATGATCACAGAATTTGTATTTTATGCAATAGTTTTTTTAAACACTTGTGTTTCGGTTTTAGAAATACTGGCCTTTCAACTGCAAAGAGTCGGTAAAGTCATGCAGACAAAATATTGAAACATGCTTGGAACAAAACCCCACTTATCTGGAAATATTGCATATGGCATTACCCCTCATATATTGGTAACCGCAAATATGCATAAAATTAAACTAATTTGGAGGATGAGGTCGTTTGGAGTGTAGAGAAGTATAGGCGA
>JAUMHI010000033.1:16152404-16158919 GCA_032359435.1 Enteromius unitaeniatus
AGCAAGCAAGCAATTAAATAAACAAATAAATACATACATAAATGAATGACCTGTTTTTAAGAAGAAAAACAAATCAAATAAATAAAAATGTGCATTTATTTGTGTGTGTGTATATATATATATGAAGAGTTTATGTGCAAAAACATATAACTCCGTTCTTTTAAATTGTAAAAAAGAATCAAATAAATTAACATTGTTATAAATGTTTTATTGTGTTCGGATTACTGAAGTGAAGTAAGTTATGAATTCTGCTTTGTTGCTTAAATGTTGTAAAACAAGTTGTGGAGCACAGAAAAAAGCAATAACATCTCTTGTCTCGCTTGTACCGTTTATTTCCTTTGACATTAAAACCACAGGCCTGATCTTCAATAGTTCGTTTAAGAGCTCACATGTTGTTTGCCAATAGAAAATCAAGTTTCCACCTGGTTTTGCGGTGCTTACGAAATCTCTTTATGTCCTTTAAAGGTCCTCTTCATAGTAGTATTAACCGAGCGGGTCGCCAGGCTTTGCAAACATCACGTCAGCTGTCTGTAGGAGAGCTCGGAGTAAAGATATTTGGTGTCTTTGCTGTGGTTGTGCCCTTTATTTGATGAACAGTGCATTAGGGCGGCTCATGCAGTATTCATGCAGCAGTCTGAGCACTGATGCATTGTTCTTCTACTAAAGGCCACCTGTAAAGATCAGTCCCGTTTGGGACGTGCACTCTGCGTTAAAAGATCAAAACAGCTCTTGACAAAATGCATGTCTAGCAGTAAGAGGCAGAACAAGAACTCGTTACATCACTTGCTCATCAATGGATGCTCTGCAGTGAATGGGTGCCATCAGAATGAGAGTCCAAACTGCTGATAAAAACATCACGATAATCCACAGCACTCCAGTCCATCAATTAATGTCATATGAAGCTAAAAGCTGCATTCTTGTTAGAAGCAAATCCATCAATAGGACATTTTTTAACTTCCAAACATCTCTTCCAGCTATAGTCCATAATAACACTTCCTCCAGTGAAAAAGTATGGAGTAATGGATGAATGTAATATTATTTATAGATGACTCGTATTTTATTTAAAGTTAAAAACATCTTATTGATGGATTTGCTTCTCACAGGTATGCAGCTTTTAGCTTCACAGGATATTAATGGACTGGAGTGGAGTGGAATGTTTTTCATCAGCTGTTTGGATTCTCATTCTGACGGCACCCATTCACTGCAGAGCATCCATTTGATGAGCAGGTGATGCAATGCTTGCAACGATGTGTGAAATCAAGCAGATGATACGTTGGTGAACAAAAAATGCAATGCTTGCTGCTAAGTAATGTTCTGACTGAGATAATATTAATAATAATAATAAATATTATTATATTATATTATATAATGATATATCGTATAGTGCTATCAAACGATTAATAACATCCAAAATAAAAGGTTTTGCTTACATAACGTATGTGCATACTGTGTATATTTGTTATGTTTATATGAATACACACACACATATATTTTTATATTTAAGAAAAATAGGTTAATGTTTAAATTTTAAATATATTTTTTGTAATATAATTATATGAATATATATATATATATATATATATATATATATATAATAAATATGCACAGTACACACATATATATTATGTAAATAAAAAGTTATACATTTTCCTTATTATTTCTTATTCTTAATTTTCTTATTAATTTCAGCTTTAGTACACTAGAAAAGAAATGGCCTTGGCGCTAGAATATATGGAATAAATGTTATAAAACTTGAAAATGTTTATTTCATTGGGTCTTTAAATAAATCGCCAAATTCTTATTGAACAGTTAAAAGTTGGCAAACTTTAATTTCACAGTTGGGATCATCATTGATGCCAACTCTTAATTTGGCCCTGGATTTATATTGAACCAGAAAGAATAAAAATGCTGTTTAGTAAATAGTTGTGGTGTTTTCTACGGCTCCCAGTGGATAGCTAATGAAAAATAGCCCTGTGATATTCACGCTTGAGAAGCTTCCTGCTGAACTCAGCATAGCATAGCCGTCCTTCAGTCTTTCTCATAGGCTTTACTTGTCTAGCGTCCTGCTATGAAGCACTCATATGCTTCCAATCTGAGGTGACACAATCTGCTCTCCCTCCTGCCTTTCTGTCCTCCTCCTTATGCTCTGAATGAAGGAAATGCCAGGGCTTTACCCGTCATGAATCACAGGTGTGCTTTCCACGCTCTCTTCCACTCGGTTCTGATGAGTTAGTGCTTTTGTCACGATTCGGTGTGATCTCTCTCGTAACTCTTTGGGGGTTTCCCCGAGGCGTCCCCTCGTAGAGACATCAGCAGAAAATGTTGAAGCCATCGGCCAGGCTTCAGGGCAAATGTTCAAGGTCTCTCAGTCTCGCTTATCCTGCTGTCATGCTAATAGTTCGCCTCGGGAAAGTGAAGGTGTGAGATGAAGGCAGAGGAATGTATGGAGTCACTGTTGTTAATTAAGAATATATCCTGTAACGCTGATCATCTATCTAATGTTATATAAGACTTTTTTTTTTTTTTTACATGTAAACCAGGTTTTCTGTGGGAATAGAAAACGTAAAGAGATAAACGAAATGAATTGAAGTCATGCTCAATTCTCAAATATTCACAGAAATGACTGTGTTAGTGTTATTTATTTAGAAATGTCAACAATATGTACAGAAAACAAAAATAACATCATATACTCAACCATTCTTCTCCTATGACTTGATCTTCTGCCGTTTTAGAGAGCATCACAACGTAAGCTGAAACCTGAGAAGAAACAAACAAAAAATTTATTTTATAAAGAAACATTTTAGGTTATGACATTAAAATAGAGTAAAAACAAACAAACAACAAAAAAACCTTTATTTTATTTTACAATAAAGTGAAAATTGTTCTTTTGCAAATTCCTTTTCCAAATATAGATTTTATTAAATTATTTATATATTCAATGAGATTTTTTTTATACAAAATAATATAAAACCTATGCATTTTCTATTTTATAAATATACATATTTCTTATTATACACTTTTTGTAATTTATAAGTACATTTTTACAGTAAATGTTCTTTTTGCACAAAAGGAAATCATGAAAGATCATGTAGATCATGAAATATGTGCAAGATCTATAATAAGGAGACTTACATATGACTGGAAATGTCTAAAATGATCCGAGAACTCACAAAAAAAGTCATTGGCCTAAGAGTGTGGGAAAGCATGGCACCTTGTTAAGGGTGGTCGTTTGAGGTTTTGACTCTGGATTAACCACGAGTGCAATGCATTTCTTGGAAATAGCCTCTCAGTGTGTCCAGCTAGTTTGGTTCTCCTTGACTACAGCGCGTAACGAGCCACTAAATGAGACAAATATCCACGGAGCATATAATGGGTTCTACTCCAGTCAGCGAACTCACTAATCTTCCCATTTAGCTCCTAAAGACGTCAGTCTTTATACACACACATGCTCAGACACACTGTCTTTCTGCGGTCTAGTAAGGAGGATTCATTAACGCTCGGTGGTAAACAGTCTTCGGTGACCTCCCTCAGTCGGCTAGCTCTTAATCAGCTGTGTCTAATCCTTGTGAACCTCAGTAGTTGGTAACGTATCGAATGTGTCTAATCCTCTCACACAAATCACTGCCCGACACCCACACATTTCTGCTTTGTTTTTGTCTTTTCCACTACGAGGACACTAGAGTAGTACATTCTTCAATTCAAGTTTGTTTGTTGGCATCAGTGGTTCCGTGGAGAACCTTTAACATCCACACTCAAACCGTGACTGCTATATAAATAACATTTCTTCACCATGAGGAACCTTCAGTTTAATGGAAAGATTGATTTTTAAAATTAAAATTTGTTGGTGTTGAGGATTCTTTGACATTTTGACACAATACCACTTTGTGGGACCTTTTATTTTGAAGAAACACAACTGCTCTGTGTGGAACCAAAGAATTGTTGCTTCATAGCAACAGTACTCTTTCAACCGATAATAAATCGAATAAAAAATAAATAAGTAAATAAATAATGCAATATATTGAATAAATAAATAAATAAAAGAAAAATAAATGTTGTGAAAGGTACCATGTTATTACCCTGTTTTAATCCATTAACCTGCATTTAATTTTATGGTTCATCTATGGAATTGTTTCCAAACACATTTTTGAAAATATGGTTATCACACTATGGATGCCATTAAATAACTTATTATCATTTATTTATTTATTAATTAAGAGTTTCCATAATACAAAATGTTTTTTATAGGGGAAAATGTTCTTGTGATTATTAAAATGTTGACACTCTAAAAACTAAAACAAATAATAATATTAATAATAATAAATATTAAATTATAATACATGTATATATATATATATATATATATATAATATTTAACTGATCACTAAAAGGTTTCTAAAAAAATACTGTATTCATGGAACTTATAGCAAGAAGCTTTATTTTTGGAGAGCAGTGTTGAGGATTTCTCTTGACATCATGCAGGGATGGAGTGACTCTCTAGTGCTGAAGTGTGCTTGTTTATTATTGTCAGGGAAGAGAAAATAACATCAAGGTCTCGTTCATACTGTCAATGATAGAGATGCAGTTGTTGTATGTAAAGGATCGTATGGATATAAACAATTTATAGAGCTTGGAAGAGCCAGGATACTCTGACTGTGTTCGTCTGAAAGAAGAAAGTCATATACACATACCCTCTTTCGCCCTCTCAGGTCTGTCTTTCTCTGCTCCAGCACACATCTCTCTTCATCACACACTTACTCCACAACCCATGATAGGCACATGATGTGTTCAGCTCGCTGACGCCGGTTTTAGGACAACCTCTGGCCCTTCTGCTTGATTCAGCCCCTGTTGCCCAGACCAGTCCTATCCCCACACATCTCCATAACAAACCTAAACTGCTATCTATCTATCTATCTATCTATCTATCTATGATCAAATGCGGCTGTGAAAATTAATCTGGATTGTTAATCCTTTTAATCTTTCATATTATACATCCATCCATCCATCCATCCAAATGTTAGCATTTGTTTTTTTAGAAATGTATTATTAACATATTAATGTGTAATTATTATTATTATACATATTATTATTATTATTATTATAGATCATTTGTTGAACATAACATTGTTTATAAATTTTTGTCAAATGAGCATAACATTTTAAATCCTATATAGCATAAATGTACAAAAAAATGTATGCAATTCTGAATAAATACTTTAATTTTTTATAAGCTATATATATATATATATATATATATAAATTAAAATACAAATATGTATTTTTTTTTTATTTGTTACATTTTAAAAATTATTCGCATGATATATAAAACATTGGCTCTCAGACGGACAGACACAGACAACTAAACATTTGAAAAATTCACTCACTAATGATGCTCTTCTGTTTATTTGTTTAGCTATTAATACAAGACACTATTTCATAGTAGTCTTATAAAGGAGGGGGGAGACTTAAAAGAGGTTTTGGTATAATTAGTAGGAAACCTTGGGACTCATTTTACAGTATTTCCACTTAGATGAATTGTTCAGGCATTAACGAGGAAACACGGGGGTCGTTCTGTGCCGGCTGGCTTTCTCTTGTCCTTCAGGTGGTTCTTAGGGCTCATAAAATGCACAGCGAGGATATTGCTAACTCTGCAAGTCATACTTCATTCACAGACAAAAAGACTTGAGCAGGAAATTGGACGTCCTGCCGCGCTGATCCTGAAACCTGCATCAGGTTATTTCTGCTTATCTGGCTGGTCTTTAGTATTTCTCGTCCTTCACGGTGCAGGCCTGTGCCTGTAGAAATGTCACCCCAGTGGTCCTCAAATTGTAAAATGTGTTTATTATATATAATATATTATATGAAAAGAGTCACAACTGCTGTTAAGGTCTTTCTTAAAGAAGTTTATATTTATCGAAAAGAACAAAATCACCACAAATTAGATCCATCCATGGAAATAAATAAGAATTATAAAATAACCAAAAATGAGGAGTACAAATAATGATAAATTAACATTAAGGTTAATAGAAAATAAACCACAGTTCATGGGAGGGCTAAGAAACTATGAATAAGACTAAGAATGACTACACCTGTTCTTTAAGGTTGGTCTGCCGACAAATAAAACAAGAGTGAGTCTTCTGACCAGCTCAACACTTTCTGAATAAACAAACGGGAACTAACCAAAATAAAATCTCTACCCGCTACTGAAAACAGAAATCAAAAGAAAACCAAAACCATCTAAACTCCTCGTGCTCTCAAAATTAACAGTAAACAAGGGAGAAGAGAGAGAACGCCACTGTTGCCTCACGACCTTTATATGCAAAGTCTTTCCAATGACATCACAACACACTGGACCAGATTTCTACGTCAACGCCACCTAAAAGCTTAGGACACAAACCTCATATATGCACACACCATAATAATCAACAGACATTCATAACAACTGATAAACATTAGACTTTCATATATTTTAGATTCATTACACACAACTGAAGTAGTTCAAGCCTTTTATTGTTTTA
>JAUMHI010000033.1:16160386-16197716 GCA_032359435.1 Enteromius unitaeniatus
TATATATATATATATACACACAAATATATATACACATATATATGTATAATTTTCAAATAAAATAAAAAATGTCATTATAAATAAAAAAAAAAAAAATCATAATAATAATTCATAATAATAATAATATATATAAATTACTGCTACTACTATTAACAATAATTAATTTATTTGAGGTTTAAAATATAGATTGTATATACTATTTAATTAATGTGAGCTTTGAGACTTCCATCTAATGGCTGTTTGAATTCATGTTTCTATGAGTGCAGTTATTATTTTCCAAATGTCTGTCTTGGCCATACAATCTCATAGCTTGTGTTTTATTTGAGGCAAATGAAATGGTTTTGATTGTGATATGCCTCTTATGCCAGCCGCAGTTACATTTCTCATTACGCAGATCATTTGGTGGGTGGTTTGTCGAGCAGTAAAATGCGTAATGAGCTGTTGTGCGCCACTGCAGTGTAAATTTGTAAAGTTTTATGATTGATGTCTTTAAAAAGACAATCTTGCTCATATGTATGCACACCCACACCATCCCATCATTCACAGGCCGTGAATAAAAACACTGGCGCTGAAGGATCCGCTCACACCAAAGGAGCGATTGAAGAGTTTTGTGATTGAGCGAGTGTGCTGGAAGAACCTCTGTCAGTCCTCACCAGATAAATGCTATCTCTGATCTATTTTCTCTTTTGCAAAAGCGAGTGTTTTCACAGGCCACGGATGGCATGTGCATGTATGGAGGTGTGTCGTGCGTGTTAGCAGTTTTATCAGTCGACACCTATAAAATAAAGGCAGCTCCGTGTTTCCCGGCTGCGAGACACCCTGCGAGACACTTCTGTGAGCGTGTTATGAAATATTAGGCTCAGTGGCTCAGGGAAAGATGGCTTTTAAATGGAGAGAGTGAAAGCGACACACATCCACTCTCTGGCCCGTGGCTGCTGTTTTGTTGAAGCATCCTGGCTGGGTTTTTTTAAGTGCGCTTAGCAGCATGTTTGCGAGTGACCTGTGTGTTAATGATTGGGTATTAATCAAGTCAGACAGAGCCTTAAAAATGTTACAGTGTATCAAAGGGAGAAAAATCATACCCAGTCTGCACTGCTAAACAGTTTGATGGCTCTTAATTGCGGCTATTCTTTTCCCCCCCTTTTTTCCCTTCAGTTTCAAAGTTTAAATTAAATGTTATTTATCAAAAGGCATGCATAATCAATTTCATAAAAAGCCTGCCTAATCAAGTGCCCTTTTTTAGGTTTAACAAAATATCTCAGATTCAGTTTATTTATTTAATCAAATTTAGTTTTCCATTTATTTTCTGGATTCATTTAATTAAATAAAAAAGCATCAAATTGATTAATACTGTTATGTATATATATATTGTCACTAGGGGGCAAAGGGGCACAGGACAACTTGGGTATTGAGTGACAGCAAACACCCCCGGGGAGGGGGAAATTTTATTTACAAGTGAAACAAAGTCAAAAATTAAGTCACTTTCAGGGCGCCCAATGCATCCTGTTCTGTCCGCTCCTCTGAGTCGGTGCGCGCCCACTCTTGGTCGCCGGCTTCTAAGAGGAGAAAGGAAATGAATTGTTAACGTGAATATCTGTGCTCAAGCTCGTGGCTCTGCTTTGAGGTCTGTGTGCGGGGCAGGGAAATTTCTAGAGATTTACGTGACAGACTCTAAAGTTAGAGGCACAGGCACTGAGCGGAGGCAATTGGAGTTTCCACAAGACTCAGCTGTTCCTCCGCAGTACTCCGTGTCGTGCGTCTCCCTCTCTGTAATGGTCTCTCTCGCCTTATCAGGCTTCCAGCTAAAGAGCTACAGCTGGACTCCATGAAGCGCAGATGAGCGCTGGAAGTGTAGCTGATCCCCAGCTGGCACCCCCGTGACATTATATAAACACGCAGAAATACTGTGTCATGTAATTATACTATGTTTTTATACAAATACAAACTCTGGTAAATGATTTTTCTGGTGAATATTTATTTTTTAAATAATAGTATCTGTAATGAAGCGTTTCTAATCATCTCGAATTGGTAAGAATAATTTTGAATACTGAATTAATTTAGCATCTCTAATGAACTGCTTTTATGGAGGGAAAAAAAATTTAATTTGCTGTGTTTGGTAATTACATTTTTGTGCTGAATATATATTCTGGTAAATATTTTTTCTCGTAAATATTAATTAAAATTGTATTAGTAGCAGTGGTACTATCATTACATTAAGCAATATATTACTGCCACAGTTTCTTCAAATTTAACCAAACTTTAATTTTGACAGGTCGCTGTGAAGACCTTTAGGTTTCTGTTTGTGTGATGCTGTGTCTGTAAAATGCTAATGAAGTGACTCTCAGAACAGTTTGAGACATTATGTTTATGTGTTCATGTAGGCTGAAAACAAAACTGACCTTCTTTTGATTCATTCATCAAAAATTGGCAAATTCTGTGACTGAATCAATTTTTTTGACTGGTTTCCGTTTGCCTTTTCTGCATCACGGAAGACATCCCAAAGTGCTTTAGTGCGCTTGCTAAAGTGTTGTGATTGTAAATATCATAACCACTGTATTCCTTTTACCTTTCATTCCAAATTTGAAGCTGACGACGAGAAATAGTTTTTATTTCATTATGAAGACCGTGGTTGTTTTTTTAAAGGAAGGATTGAGATGTCAGTATTTGGTTTGTGTTGTTTTATTTAGTATTTCAGTAAGTCGAACCCCTTAAATAAATTTGTCTCCAAGCACACAAAACCCACAGCGTGACTTAACGCAGTATTTCCGGCGCATTAGCATTCCACTGAAGTGCGCGTCTCTCTCTGAGAGCACCGCCACAGGTTCAAGCCGTATTCAGATGAGTGTGTGTAGCGAGGAAACACACACCTCTCACACCTTCAGCTGGAATCAAAGCAGCAGAGATGCTCTCACATCAGCCGTTCAGGTGAAACTACATGCTCATGTGCATTGCGAGGATGAGACTCAAGGCTTAGTGTGACATGAAATGCATTTTTTTATTTGTGTCCTTTACTTCCTGACTCTTTTACAAAACAGGTACTAACAGGTTGCACGGTACTTTGATATTGGCTTGATATCATATTCATAAACAATAGTGTTTACATGGTACTCAATATCATATGGCATGTTTTGTTAGTGCTGTCAGATTTCGATAAAATTGGAATTAAATAAATAAATATAAAGCCATTTTTATGGTTTCTGCAGACTAAATGTAATAATAAAAAATTGTAAGAGTTTAGGTTTTATAGTCAGAAGCCTTTGCAATAATACAAAAGAGATAATAATAATGATTATTGTTAGTTTTTAATTTATTATTGTGGTTTATTTTATTATTGCCACTATTGTTATTAGGATCGTTATTATTAATATAAATATACAAGATATAATATATAAAACAATATCTTCATCGTATTGCATTTAAAACTTAAGCCTAACGTTAAATAAAAATACTTAATATAATGTAACATTAATAATAATAATAAAAATTCTTTATGGATTTGTTATCACGTTTTAAATGTAATATCACACACACACACATATATATAATAAATAATATCATATAATAAATTAAATGATGCTCATCAGAATTATGTTGACTTTATAGGCTCTAAAAAGCTCAGGCACAGTTTCTCATAAGAGTTTTCCAGTCCCATAAAGACATAAAGTGGCTTACTTGAGCCCACTGCTCATTTTCCTACTCATTCATATATGTTTCCTCACTGTTTGAAGACTTTACTTTACTTTACTTGTCCTTCTGAAGGTGAGTCTCAACAGGATGGGCTGATTTTACCAGTGGTGTAAAACGAATTCACCCATAAAGAATTGTAATATTTCATGTCATTTGTCAGCAGCTCTTTCTCTGCACTAGTGCGTCTTATCTGCGGCCCATCGCAGCACACATCCATTCTGCCCCACATAAACCCCAATCTGTCTCTCAGCCTGGAGTCCTATCGCTTTTTAGTGTGGCTTGAGTTATTCCTCCCATTTCAGGCCATTGTGGGTTTTTCAGGGATTCTTTACGCCCCTCTCTTTGTTGTGCTCATAAATGTAGTCGGTTCATGTAAGGCCTTCCTCATCAAGCCAGCAACAAAGCTTCAATCGCCTTTGCGCTAAAAAAATTGGAAAGGAATCCAAAGAAACGACACCCACTCACCATGAACAACCGTTTCTCATTCTTCACCCTTTTTTGTCTTTACAGCTACACTCTCCGAGTGGTTGGCAACGGCATTAAAGCCCAGGCTGAAAACCCAGAAGTCAAAGTGAAGGATGCCGACCCGGTGATCAGTCAAGTCATTGATAAACTGAAGCACATCAATCAGGTGAGACCTGGCCAGAAAAAAAATAAATACAGTCCAATGAAACAATGCTACGAGCTCCTTGATGTCCCACGCAGTGCTGTTTCATGAGTTGCTCTGTTTTCATGCCAGCAGATCAGAGCAGATCTCATTAGCTCCGCTCGTGTGTGTATGAAACTGTGCCGTGTGTGTTTAAAAAGTCATAGCATGGTTGTAGAAATGTGATAGAGAGCATTTTTGTTTTTGCTGTTGAGAATGAGGTCAGCGGTACCTCGAGTCATGAAAATATTTTCAAATTGTGGTTTGCAAAACTACAAAGTCATGGACATGTCATCATAGAAAATTATTTCTCTCTCTCTGTATAGATATAGCTGAGGAATACTTTGAAATACATTAATAATATTTCATTAATGTACTATATAGTTTTTGTTAATATTTTAATGGATTTTCTTTTTATTTTTAATACATTTTAATAAAATTTTCATATTTTTATCTTTTATTATTATTTATCTTTTAGGTTTTATTATTATTATTAATATTACTATTAAAAATCCTAGTTGTGTTTTAAATCATTGCAGTAATTAACATTTTTATGTGTACTTTTTTAGTTTTAATTTATTTAGTTTCAGTTATTTTATTTCCTCAACTTGTACTAAACAAAAACTAGCTAAAAATAAATAAATAAATACATTTATATATAATAAACATTTTATATTTATGGATATTTTCTATATCTGTTCAATTAATGTTTTTGTTTATATTATTAAGTAATATTTTTGTTTTCTTTTTCATGGTTTTAGTTTATGATAATAACCTCGGTCACACAGTGTCTGGTGTCTGTTTTCGTTTTGCATCAAATTCTGGTGAGTTTAATATTGTGTTTTCACATTTAAATATCCATAACCAATTGCTCTCTTACATCCAATTTTTTTTTTATTATTGGCTACACGTACTGTACATGCACCGGTATAATGCGATCAGGACTGTACTGTGAGTAAGCTGGAGCTCATGTAAACAGAATATGGTGATTGTTATGCTCATAATAAGCACAGTAAAATATGTGTGGTTTTAATCACACTATTGGTGTTTCAATCATATTTCTTACGCAAATGTTGTAGATGGATTAGTGTTGCTCATGAAGGGAGTAGCACACATGCCATGTTGTATTTTAAGCGATTTATGTAGCAGTTCGTTTTAGAAGTGTCATCCCTCGTATTACCTATTACTGTAATCTGTCATAGGCAGCCTGTTTTATGAGACACACTGGACGACAAAAACACTCCAGAAAAGAGAACTCGGGCTTGAAATCATTCACATTTGTTTTAAGCATAATCTTAGTGTTGATGTATTTTTCAGACAAACATATCACTTTGTTTAAAATTAAAAGAATAATTCACCCAAAAATGAAAATGAACATTTCTCACCCTCAGGTCATCATCCATTTCTTTTTCATCACGTACATGCACAGAAATGTAGTATTATATTGCATGCTCAGCAATGGATCCTCTGAAGTGAATGGGTGCCATCAGAATGAAAGTCAAAGCAGCTGATAAAAACATCACGGTAACACTTTACAATAAGGTTCGTTAGTTGACATTAGTTAACAACGTTAGAGAACGTGAACTAAGAACTATTAATCTTAGTCAATGCTAATATCAGTCCATCAGTTAACATCTTCTGTAGACAAAAGCTGCGCATTTGTATGAAATAAAAAGACGTATTAACTTTGCAATTTGTTATAAGCTAAAATACCACAATTCATACTATTGCTTTCTTCAAAGTCAATCTCATGTTATCTCTCACAACAAAATCAATCAGAGCTTTTTGGCTTGTAAAGTATGCCTGATGTAATACCTGATTCAGATGAGATGACTTGGAGGAAGTGTTACTACGAATAGAGGACTTTGATATACTCTTAAATATATAGAGATTCTGTAAATGTCTAAATTGTCACTTTACAAGACATTAATTGATGGACTGGATTTCTTGTGTATTATTGGGATGTTTTTATCAGCTGATTGGACTCTCATTCTGACGGCACCCATTCACTGCACCGCAGAGACACTGATGTAATGCTACATCTCAGGTGACCCGAGGATGAGTACAGTTTCAACAAAAGTGCATTGTGGGGTGAACTGTTCCTTTCAAAGTGAATTCAAATGGGAAAAAAATAGCACTAATTTACATTTGGCAGATGCTCTTATTCAAAGTGACCCACACTGCATGCTGTACAAAACTCCACTTTTGTATGGATGAATAAACGTCACTGCCTAAACTTCAAAGACGTTCCCTGAACAAACAAACGTCTGTGTTGATTCGATTTTGTTGTCATCACTCTCAGTTTGGAGGACGGTAAAAGCTCAAACGCTGACTCACGCTTGAATGTTTTGCTTTAATTAATACGATTGAAGGCAAATTAGTTTATGCTTCTTTTCATATCCCTCCATTTTGCAAAATAACGCGTCACAGCGGAACACTTGTAGACCAAAAAAATCAATGAATACATATTTAAAAATCCATTTTCAGCCTTAACACGTTCACGTTTATTCTATCCCTTTCCACCCGCCGGCCAAATCAATGATGTTTTACCCTCCTAAAGCAGCTGCTGCTGGAATAGATTGTGTTTCTTCCCTTCCTGCTGGATGTGCTTCAAGACAAAATAAAGCTGGATCTTGATCTATCAGAAGTCCAGCATGTTCTGATCTTGAGAAACATTTTGTGCGAGGAGTCACCTTCCTTGGCTTTTCATTTGTCATACTTTTCAAAAACCAGCATCTGACCTAAGTAATGTTCTGAAGGATTTTTAGCCCCAAAATACTTGCTTTTAATAAATCTAATAAACGCAATGCATTTCATGTTTGTCAGTCATAGATAAATGAAACATGTCAGATTAATTGTTATTTAGTATCCAGTGTAATTTTTAGTGTAGTATTTATTGTTAGTTAACTAAAACTACCTGGTCTCATGGCAAAATGTACCTTGGTGCACTTTTTAGCGAGACACAGAATATGTACCGGAAAGTACATATCACTGCAATTTCCAAAATAGACACTAGAGGCAGTACAGCTCTTACACCTTTTATTCCCTTTCACATTAATTTATAGAGTTTCGATTAATAAAGAGTAATTTTCACACAATATGAGTATGCTGGGAGATTTGAAAACTGATGCTTTTGAATGTTAGCACCACACATATACAGCTTTGTGTCTATGTTTGTTTGGTAGATCACCGAGTACAGAGATGTACTTGAGAGATGAAGAGCTCTGGTTCAATCCTGTGTAACTACGCTTTAATAAAACGGTTTAAATCTGCGTAAAAGGAAGTTGAAATGACACGTCAAGTTTTGCATTTGTTAACATTATCGGGGAGGTTTAGGGTTGTATTTGGTGTAGGGCATATTTTCAACATGACAGAGCAATAACTTTTAGTAAAACTTACCTATTTCAGCGTGATAAAAATGCATCAGGGTTCACATATTGAACCTGTATTTTTGTTACACTGGGTGTCAGAGAAGAGATGGGAAACGTGCGGATCCAATTGCAACGCTTTATTAAAGTTCATGCTCATAGTCGTACAGGCGGCTTCGGCAACAGTAAATAACGGTAAAAGGGCGAAGGCGAAGACGTGGTCAAAAGTCCGTAGCAGAGGTCGATACCAGGAAATCCAAACACAGAAACACGGGAGACAATGAAACAGGAGAAACGCTTACAAAGGGGTAGGAAGAACCGTACACAGTGTGAATCTAAAACATTTTTCTAAAGGAAAACAAGACCTGTAACATGTCTCTAAAACAGACATATGACGAAAAAATAATAAAATCACCTAGTTAAGGAGTAATAAAATGTCTCTAGAACAGATGTCTCTATTTAGTCTAATTTAGCCACGAGTTCTTTCTTCAAATCTTAATTAACCGACAACAGCTTTTAAATTTGGGTGGAGAGCGGAGCATTTGAATCATCATTTGGCATCATATCTTTATATCTTATCATATATCTTCGCTCTGTTGAGGTGCGCTGCGTTGTGGTTGGTTTAAATAGCATACTGCGGGAAGAGGGAGCGCAAAAATAAAAAGTGCTGTAAGGCGATTTAGAAATCGCGCATAATGGAAAAACGGGTGGAAATTCTGTATGCAATTCATAGACATGCATTTAAATTCAGAGTGTAAGACGTCAAGCTTGCTTTTTATTTGAAGTCATGATATTAAACTGGAATACAGATAAATATTTTAACATTGAAAAACTGCAAGCTTCTAAGGAGTTAGATCAAAATTACATCAGCTATAAGAATCAGCTCTTTCTTGTCTCTTGGAATATTTCTTCTAATCAAGGCCATCTTAGCCTCTCTCGATGGTAGCGAGGTGCTGATGAAGGACAGAGAGGAAAAAAATTGAAAGAAACCTTTAGAGAAGGTCTTCAGATGTCTCCTCGCAGCAGGTTCTCTTCAGTCTTTCTGTGTGGAGTCGCAGTCATTTTGTGGCCTCGGGTGCCAGCGCATCTCTGAAAACACGACAAAGTGTACTCCTTAATGACGATGATAACTGGAACACTGAGAGGACAATTTCTGGGAATCTCAGCGTGAAGCCACTGGTCCTCTGACAGATCCAGAGGGACTTGATGTCCAGAGCAATTTGGCCCTTGATGAGTGAGTCCAAGAAACCTCCTCCGGTTGTGGAAATGGAGCGATCAGGGCAATGCATTGACTTTTTTTAAACGTGATGATATCCGATTACAGGTCAGCAGAAAATTCAGAACGGATGTTATGAATTCAATTGTGTTGAATTGGACACTTTCAGACTCGTACTACAATTTGCGCCTTTGACTGAAAGAAAAACTCATTCAGGAGAACAGCGTAAGTCATCTTCAGCAGATCAGACATTTATAGGTGTGGAAAAAGGGGATACCAGGGCAGTTTAATGTGTAATGTATCACAGTCATACATAATTATTATATTGATATATTTTGAACATGGATATTATTTCAGGGTTATTACAGTAAAATTAATTGGAATTAACACTGAAAGTACAATTAAAAAGTAATTACATATATAAACAGTGTTTTTTTATTTAAATGTATTACTAAAAATAGATACAAATAAATAAATACATAACATTCATAAATACATAACAAATACATAACAAGTTATTATTGTGGTATTAACATAGTACATCTCCAAAGGACTGTAAAATCATTGTAGTATACTGTAGTTAAAAAAAATAAATAAATAATGATAATAATAATAATAATAATATAATTAAAAACGTTATATTACTTTTACCTTTTTTTTTCTTTCAGAATGATAGGCAAACTCCAGGGCAGACTTCAGGGAGAATCACTGAGTGAATGCAGTGGGATAATGGTGTCAATATTCTAGACTAACCATTACCCATGATACCAAGCGGCCCAAAGCCGACACAAGCTTTCAATACAACTTGCCTGTGGCAGAAAGCCACCCTGCAGCTTCAGTTTGCCCAGAGCTTCAGACTAATGAGCTTCTCTCCTTCAGCTCGGCCCGCAGACAGGAAAAGAAGCCCATGGACTCTTTTTCAAGCCATGAAGGCTTCAAAAATGTTCTTGTAATGCAGGGCTTTAGCTCTGGTCCATGAGGGGTCAGTTCAGTGCCAATACTTTGCTTTCTTTGTCCAAAAATTACTCTCCCGTTTTAGGTCCAGCCTCTATCTTAAAGGTGAAGCGTGCAATTACTTTGTAAGGACTACAAGAAAATAAAAAAATAAATACTAATATTACCACTAATACTTCTACCACCACCACTACTACAACCACTTTTACTACCACCAAAAACGACTAGTATTACTACCACCACCACTATTACTACTACTACTACCAACAACAACACCACCACTGTCACCACTACTACTACCACGATTACCACCACCACTACTACTACTACTACTACTACCAACAACAACACCACCACCACCACTACTATTACTACTGTTACTACCACCACCACCACTACTACTACTACTACTATCAACACCACCACCACCACCACCACTACTACTACCGCTACTACCAACACCACCACTACTACTACTACTACTACTAACACCACCACTACTACTACCACTACTACAAACACCACCACCACCACTACTACTACTACTACTACCAACACCACCACCACCACCACCACTACTACTATCACTACTACCACCACCACCACCACTACTACTACTACTACTACTACTACTACTACCAACACCACCACCACTGCTACTACTACTACTACTACTACCAACACCACCACCACCCCCACTACTACTACTACTACTACTACCAACACCAACACCACCACCACTACTACTACCGCTACTACCAACACCACCACTACTACCATCACTACTACCACCACCACCACTACTATTACTACTACTACTAACACCACCACCACTACTACTACTACTACTACTACTACCAACACCACCACCACCACCACCACTACTACCAACACCACCACTACTACTATCACTACTACCACCACCACCACCACTACTACTACTACAACAATGTGGTATATTTCAAACCTGGAAACCTGTTTGGTGGAATTATTTGTATTACGGTATATTTTTTGCACAGTGAATCACCATGCAAGTCATACCCTCTCTGTCTGTATATGTCTGTATTTCTTCTCGCCTGTCTGCTTCTCTTTCTTTGTGTCTCGGTTCCATTCTGAGACCGTCTCACTTTCTCTCATACTCTGCCTCTTATTCTCTCTCGCAAACCCTTTCATTTATAAAACGGGAAACTTCATGCATGCATATATGAGTTGCTTGTTCCTCGGAGGGCTTGAATACATTAAGTCTGATCTGCAGCTTTCAACGCATCTTAATTTAGCATCTTGGAGCTCATCTACAACTCAGACTTCCCAGCAGGCTGAGCAGAGGCTGAGGTCGTGTAGTTGACCTGTGCTTGCATTGCAGCCTGATCCCCACCATCTGTGATGCGTCACTTCAGCAGATCTGACAACTCTGTGTCTGTTAGATGTGTGCATCACATGCAAGCTAAAGCATGTTTGCTGTCGTATGGCGATAGCTCATACTATGCCGTTTGGGAAAACCATGACGTGAGGATCTGAGTGCATATATATATATATATATATATATACATCATTCATGAGCAGCACTAATTATTCAGTGGCTATCAGTTTCTCTTTCTCTGTGTACATTGTTGTAATTTTATGACATAAGAAAATATTACATTAGATTAGAAACAATAGAAGTACTGTTGCATATGTTCCTATAATACAAAAATCCTGATATAACAAGCTGAAAAATCTGACAGTTCTTTCTCTTGAAATTCAAACAAGTAAGAGTAAATGTCAGAATAGCCTTATTATATCCAAGCGATGAAGTATGTCAGGTAAAACATAAGCTTGTTGTTGTAATCCAGTCGTTCTCTCATTATATTCCAACATTATGCTTGGCCAGACTCTTCCAGAATTATTTAGCTTTTATGTAATTGCGCTTTCAATGCTTCTGTGCAAACACTGAAGATTGTGGACCTAAGAAGCAAACCATTTCCCCACTCTGTGAAACCAAATGGAAAGTTCCTCAGCTTCTCAGTGTAATTTACCGCATAATAACTGGCTAATTTATTATTTCGTGCATGTATCACGGTTTTTCTTCTGGACTGGAGACTGTCCAAAAATGAGTTTAACAAAGTTCGAGCTGTCAGGAAACTCAGACAAGTGGACGCGCCGATAACTGCACTCATTTATATGTAAATGGAAATGGTAACCAATCAATTTCTCTCATTTGAATGACTCAGACTCTTGCTCCTGTGTGGAACCATCGATTCAACTCCAGCTCTGGTCAAAGATGCCTCCTGAGGACTAGTAGCTTTGCAAAGACATTCACCTCGGCTAAGTGATGTCAACACGAGGTCACATGATCCGTTATGCAGTATGTGGACCTTAGTCTTCAGTTCTGACTTCAGTTGCGGTTGTGTTTCTGTTCATGCACATATTCAGTCAAAAGTTTCAAAAGACTAATGTACTTTGGTTTTCTTAAGGCTGGAACACACCAAATGACTTTACTGTCAGACAACTTGATGAAAGAATGTATATATATATTTTTTTTATAGAATGTATATATATATATATATATAAGACAGCTATTATATATATATATATATATCCGTCTGTTCATATCTGCTTTATTGCAGCCAATAATTAGCACATTTCCTGTTTCCTTTCATCAAATGAGTTTCAGATCATCATAACAGTCCATCAGCTCTTTCCCGCCAGTGTTTCTGCATTGCAATAACTCACCATCAACCTCCCATCACCCACGGGTTGAATTATTTACCGTTCATTGACATGCAGCCTCGCCGGCCTGTTTGTTGGTGAATTATTGATACCAGCCCATTCCCAGTTCAAAGCCCTAAAAACACGTCCACAGTCACTCAACACACAAATCCAAACAAATCTTAATTTGGGCGACGTCTCACGCGCTTCAGTGCACACACAAAAAAAGCAATTAAGATGTCAGAGCAAGTCAGGCTGGAAGTGGCATATTGGGCTTGATGCATCGAGCTAGTTAGAGGAGAAGCCCGAAAGAGCACTTCCTATGGCTGGGGTCACAGGTCACACAAGGGTCCTTAAGTTTTTGTTGCATGAGGTACTTGTGGGTGTTTAAGTGATCGCTGCAGGTCTAAAGAGGTCAGCCTCCAATCAAATTGATTGAGAGTTAATTTCAGAGCTAGGACTCTTTTGATTTTGAGTTTGCTGTTTGTTGGTTTCTATGGAAATGCAGTGCCACTGTAGGAAGTTTTTGAAGAAATCAGTGTCCAGTTATTACGTAAATATTAGTGCCGTCAAGTGATTAATCGCATTCAAAATGAAACGTTTTTGGCTGCATCCAAAATTAATTGCTGCCTTTGTAGGGAGCATTCCAAGACAGGAAGGCATCAAGGCAAGTCCGAATTCAAATTGTGTTTTACTTCCTGTCTCCAGAGGTACCTTCTTCTGATTGAACATCACACACTTTTAAGAAATTTAGGCTGCAAAATCTGAAAACAAAATGTCTGAAATCCCAGGCTGAAGAGCTCACGTTCACATCACAGAAAACACAGCCCCTGTTTCTGATTCTGTGCTCACATTCAATTTCTTTGTGAGGTTGACCTTTTAAATGTGACCTGTAATAGGATGTGCAAAACTAGCCAACTAATAGGTCGTAAGGAAGCCTAGTATAATTAGACTGGTTTTGGGTTGGCCTGACCCCAATCGGGTGGTTCTCTCAGGGGTGTTTGCATAAGATGTGTTCCTGTGTTTAAAGCAGATATAAGGAGCGCAACAAAATGCAGAGACCGTTTTAACCTCTGCTTCACGCCTGGGTTTATTTTGCGATAATGAGCCGCTCGCTGTGTATTATATCCTTTAGTTCCTGTGTGTGTGTGTGTGTGTGTTTGTAAGAGTGTATACGCCTCTGTTTTGAAAAGAGATTTTTTTTTTTTAATAAAAAAATAAAAACAACATCAAAGAAGAGACTACAAGCAATTTAGACAGAGGTTCGGAAAAAAAACAAGAAAGCAGAGGAAAAAGAGAAGGACAGATGTGGCAGGTCATGGCTGTCACAGGTGAGCGGAGTGAGCGATCTTTCTCTGGCTGCTTACCCCTGTTCATTTATTCTGGATCAATTTTATTGAGTTTCATCAAGTGAAAGCCGGGCTGCCAGAGACGATGGCTTGGCACAGCCGGCTGGATGGCAGATGCTGGATTCTGATTGGCAGCTGGGCCGTTCCAGCGACGTCCATGCTGACAGAACATTGGCTTCGGTTCGGGAGAGCGGCATCCAAAGTCGTGCTACTGAAGCAGAGATAACTAGGTCTGTACGGACCACAAATGCTTTTCACAGCTCAAGTGAGGATGGACCACGGCGCGCACACACACACACACACAAAGAAGATAAAAACTGAGCAACATGATCTTTAACCTAATGGTATATCAAGGTATTCTTTAAAGCACCTTACCGTTTGAAATAAATGGTAAACTTACGTAAAGGACATATATATATATATATATAGACAGAGAGAGAGAGATTACATTCTGCTTAATTAAAACAAAATTAAACTATGCCTAGGGGCTAATATTTTAATAAGACCTAACTTTTTAAAAATATTAGTGCAATTGTTTCTGCCATTATATAATAGTGTAATATGCTGTTAAAATATAAATGTGGTTTATTATGATATAAATAATAATATTAAATGCATTTATAAAATGAATATGATGAATGATATTCATATTCATATTATTATATTAATTGTGGTATTATAATAGTTATCATTATATAAGATCATTGTTTATATTATTGTAGAAATATAAAGACATTTGTCTAAAATAATACAAATATTAATGTAACAAAATGTTAAATGAAAACAAAAGTTTAAATTGAGCAAGTTTAAGTGTGGATTAATCACATTTTTATGAAAACCCTCATGAATGACCTCAGAGTCTGAATTCCTTGCTGTTGACATCGGGATTCAGGCGGCCATGTGAATGTTTATGTGCTTATTAGACTGCTGATGGTGATTTGTACACACCACGGACACATTGACGGTCAGTATGACCTTTCCTCTCAAGACTAGCGTTGATGATGACTCTATGAGCCCAGAAAAGTGAAAGTCTGTGTGTTTGTGTCCCGTGAGGTAAATAAGGGCCAGACAGCTGTCTTCAGTCAATCAGCGCTACATGACCTTGTTTTAAGGACACTGGGAAGACCATCTGGAGTCCCGCATGCCTCTAAACAACAAGATCCTTTGGTACAGCGAAGAGAATTAGAAATAGTTGACTGTCACTTCCTCCCCCTGATGCTGTTATTAATTGCATTAGGCTACAAATGAGGAAATAGTTTCATTAAAAGTATTATATTCAGGAAATCGTTTCAATCACACAAAAATTATAAATACTACGTGCTGCACTAATTCCAAATCATTCATATGATGCTTTATGTGAGAAACAGTCTGAAGCTGATGACTGCTGTGGCCGAATCACTGAATCGATTGAAAACAGGAGCAATTTGATTTGTGAACGAATCATCCAGGTCTTTGAACTTGTTTCAAAACAATGATTCATTCAGGAATCAATCAGATCAAGGTTTGTAGTGAATAACTGCTAAAATGATCGGTATGTTCCTCAAAAAAACACATCTTGTGACTTCAGAAGACTGAATTTTGACAGATATAGACTTCTAAACATCCAGTCAACTGTTGGCTGCTGTAACCAACTCATTGAATCACTTGTGAACAGGAGCAAGTTGATTCATGAACACAAAGCTTCACTGGGAAGAGCTGATTCAAAACAATGGTTCATTCTTCAGTCAAACATCGCTAGACTGGCAGATCAAGCCTGGTTAGCAAACGACTGCTTAAATGATGGGTATGTTTTTCACAAAAAAGCCTTCATGTGACTTAGGAAGACTCAGGATTCATACGGACTACCTTAGTGATGGTGTTTTCTTGTTATTTATTACTAATTTAAGGTGCAGTGAGTCTGTTGTGCACAAACGACTTGACATTTGGAGATCTGATGGTTGGATTGATGTAATAACACACTGTGTTTGTTGTTTGATTAAGCAGGATGTGAAATAACCAGGTATGAAATTGATGTTCGTGAAGTTCTGTTTGCTTTTTCCTGTTATCTAGCCCGGGCCAATTGTGAGATCTCATTGGTCTGAAGTCTTCCTCTTAAAAAACATTGTGTGCTCTTACTGGCTGTGATTGTGTCACATTATTTTTACGCTGTTTGGTTCGGCATACAAACGATTTATAGCCACTCGTATTCTTGGAATTATCAAACACGTCAAACTTTGCGTCTGGTTTTATGTCGTCCAGTTTAATCCCGCGTCTGTTTGACTTTGATAAGACATGTTGATTCACGCGTCATTTAGTCTGACTGCAGTAAACGGTTTGTTAATGAACTGTTATGCAGTCAAAAGCACCTGAAGAAAAGCAAACGATAAACACTTCGTCAAATACAATTTCAGTCTAAACAAATCAGACTCACAGTAACACACAGCCATCACGTTTAGAGAACGTTTCACATTCTGCCGTGGTGTTTAAAGATCTGACTGTGTTCGTCTTGTTAGTGAAGCCGCTTTAAAGACATCCGCGCATCTGAAAATGTCTGAGCTATTTATGTGTGTACCAGTACGCTTTTATGGTATTTACCTCCTCGGTTGCCATTTAGATTTAGTGGGGCTATTTTTCACAAATCATAAATGTTTAATGACACATTTACGGGAGCAGGGAAAGCTTACCGACTGTGACATTAATCAGATTTTTTTATCAGTTGGTGCTTATATCCAGTAAAAACATTTTGACTGGATATGAAATATGAGAACATGAATTAGCATGCTATACTTTTTTATGTAGATTGATGATGTCAGTATTTTAAAACCCATGACCACAAACTTTCATCAAATGCAGTTTCATTCAGTATAATTTTTCACATGAAGTTGCATTACTGTAATAAAAAAATCCAATAATAAAAATAATAGTAATTGTATTATTATCATTGTTTTTGTTGAGCATACTATATAAATGGTTTCTTCCACAGAATGCTAATAAAAAATGAATACATGTTCTTAAAGGCACAATATGGATAGTGGAAATTGCGTCGTTGTTAGGCGTCAATGAACCGTTATTTGAATCTGGAATTTCTCTGAATTTACAAATGCTAGAGAACTTTTGAGATAACGTAATGAAATATATACTGTAACACTGTGCAAGTGGTTTTGGGATATTTTATAACAAAAATCTTACAGAATTCTCTGAAACTCTGCAGAGTCAGAATTGTGATTATGTTTCATGATTTTCTTATTCACTTTCTTTTTTCCTTTTCGCAAATTATTATTTTTTTTGTCTCCTAAGAATTGCAGTTCTGAGATTATATCGTTTATTATATCGTTTATGAGTTTAACAGATAATTTCTGGATTGTGAGAATTTGCAAGTAAATAAAAAAGGGTTTAAATTGGGAAATAAACCATATTGCAATGTAAAAAAGAACGTTTTTATTCCTTATTTCAAAAATATTTTTTTTGTTCTTGACCCTTTTGATGAGATTTTGTTCTGCTTTTTAACTACTTGATTTTACTTCATGTTTTAAACATTACATAATGTTAACATTATTAATTACTAAACTACAACAAGTTACCACAGTAACATTTTTCTTTTCTTTTCCCCTTCCGATGCTTTTCATGCTACAGATTCTACACAAATACGTTTTGTTAGCTGCACATATCTGTGAAAGTAATAATAATTTTCAATTCCACATATGCAGAATCTATTTATTTGTTTCTGGATTCCTCATTCCTCCCACCACAGCTGTTTAATTTGTACACCTCCAAAAAAGTCCTTGATCCCTCGCGTCCCAGAGCGGCCATCAGTATCATGCACTGTCAGGCCTGTTACCCCAAATGCCGGTGGCCTATATTTGCATTTGCTCTGTGTTGCGAGGTCACGCCTGGCTTCCCTGGAGGCGAATCTACTTCCTTTACAAATCATCCTAATCCTGGAGGCATCCCGTCCAGCCTGCATTTGCCCCAAGGAGCCGATAGATAAGCAGCCAGGAGTCCCGGGCTTACACGATGTTAATTACACAAGAGAAATCAGACAGATCTCATGAGATATGCAGGAAAAGAGGGGCGGTGACATGGCTTTAAAATCGTGTCTCTCCAGCTGTTGTTTGCTGTCAAAGGTGGAGCTGGACATGACAGATAGCGGCCCCCCGAGACCCTGAGTGATTTAGGAGATACGTGACTGTGTTTTAGACACCGGAAAGGCCTCGTTTGCTCACATTAGCGCCTATGTAAAGGGCACATCTCATGCTTATCTATCTGTGATTGAAGACCTGGTTTAATACATCGTGAGTGCATGAAAGCTCATACAGATGAGATAATGCACAGATCATGACTCAACTGCCGTGATTTACTGTGCTGTGGTGCATTTTATATTATTCTAACACTTATGGATATATATTCAGAAAGATAAGCGCATGTATACAGTAATTAGGAAATAATGCTCCAGCAGCACTAGCAGAAGTACCTAAGCATCTCTCAATTCCACCAATGAGATTTATTACATCTACTAATTGATTTTCAAGAAAATAAGAAGGCACGGATGGCATAAATCTTGATGTAAAATCATGAAGCACATACAGTTGAAACCGAATAAATGAGAAACAATTTATTATTTTATTTTATTGAATATTTTAACAGGTGCTTTTGCATCTGGTTTTGAAAGTCTTCCATCATCGTCTTGTCTTTTTTGCTTCACTCTTCTTGTCCGTCAGCTCGACTCACTCTCGTTACGTCATAAATGAAATCGGATTTGTGTGTGGCTGTCGTTTTTTCCGATCCGCTGCATTCAGAACGTTCAGTTTTAATTATCTGCAAATATGCATATGGTAATACTACTATCTAGATAATGGCCAATGTTACTGAAATATGGTAAACCTGCTAATCATTAATAAAATCCTAATCGTGAAAATATGCTGGTCAGAAAATACGAGAGCTCTTTAAATTGTTGTGTTGAAGTAAATGCGGAGGTCAGAAATGTAATAATTTCCGCATTAAAACAAAGAAAAGTGAAGGATATCACATTAGCTGGATGCAACCAATATCGGAGTTTGTTGTTGATGCATGAATAGATGATCTCTTCAGACTCTAGAAAAAGGTGCGACCTTGACGATAAGATTTCTTCAGGAATCACATACAACTGTGCTGAGAGTTTTAATTGGCTGGTTGCGTGGCAGTAAAAACGTCTCCTACTGGAATGGTCATATGTGCGCACGGCAAGGTGCACGTCCTCTTCGGAGAGCTCTTTGGCTTAGCTAATGGGGTTATTGATCATTTTGACACAGCCGACATTTCTATAAGCCCCGTGAAAGGCCTGCTCAAAGTGTAGCGCATCACAAGAGGAATGCATTTAGATTACTTCATTGCAGCTCCAAGCGGCCAGTGCCTGCAGAAGATAGCATTCTCAAATGTCCCATCATTGCTGGCCTTTAAAGGACACTTTTTTTAAATATTTGTCACAAAACTCTTTATGCTGTGTCTCTTTTTCCTCTTCCCCAGCCCTGCTGCCAGATTGCCGACAGCTCTGGCTTCAGGTGCAGAAAAATCCCATTGGCAGACATGATGAGGTGCCAGCGAGGAAATTCAAGCTCTTCTGAGAAGAAATGAAGCAATCTGAATGTCATCTCTATATTGGCTTTAGAGGTTATGGAGAACTGCCCCACAGAAAGCCACTGGCAAGTGTATAGAGTAGTTTGCCAGAGTTGATTTACCGTGCGGTGAATTTAATTAGATAGTGGTAATAAAAGCCTAGTGATAATGTGTTACACTTGGATTTTCTTTCATTGATCCCATTGGTTTGTTTGCTGGTTGCATGGTTTATTCAGTCATTCACGTGTTTAATTCATCAGTTTATTTGGTTCTTTGCATTTGGTTTCATTCATTTGTTCGTGTGGATTGTTGGTTGGTTGATTCATTGACAAATTAGTGTTCAATTCATTCAATCAAATGAATTGGATGATTGTTTGATTGATTGGTTAATTTAGATAGTTGGATGACTGTTCTGTCTATTCATTCAGATGCATTGAATAGTTGTTTGATTCGTAGATTTGTTCATTTGTGTAGTTGGATGATTGTTTAATCCATTCATTCAAATAGCCTGGGTTATTGTTCAGTTGGTTCATTCAGATGGTTTGAAGGTTTTTTTTTATTAATACACTAGATTCATTCATAGTTGGATGATTGTTCAGTTAATTCATTCAACTGATTGGATGATTGTACAGTTCATTATTTTAAATGTATTAGATGTTGTATGATTCATAGATTTATAAATTTAAATAGCTGGATGATTGTTCAATTAAGTCTTCAATGCATTAGGTGGTTGAAATTAATTGGATAAATTGGAGGGTTTTGGATTTATTGAATCATTCTTTCAGAAGTTTATTTATTTATTTATTTATTTTTTAATGCTCTGAATGCACACTATATTTAAGGAATATTCAATCATATTAGTCTAAGTGCTGACATTTTAAACAAATTAAAAATTGTAGAAAATGATTTTTACAAGCTCAGTCTGAATCGTGTGTTTATGTTACTTGAAATTGTATTTAGTTATTTTGTTTTTGTCTAGATACAATTTTTATTAAATTTGTTTTTGCCATGTCAAGTTGGGATGTTCATGTCAGAATTGAGTGCAACGTGAACAAAGTCTAATTCAAACTAAACCGCTTTTCCTCATAAAAACCACGATGATGCTTTGAAATCTATTTTCTGGAGACTTGTTTTTGTTTGATCATGTAAGCATCTTTTTGCACTGCGCCATAAAGTCATAACGCACATACAAAGACAACAAATGTCCGGCTTTCTGTCAGCTTTCTCCATTTTATAAAGGAGAAAGCCACTTGGCAACATGCTTAAATGTGCATCATTACTCCAGCAAGCAGAAAATGAGATACACAATCTGATTGGATCTCTCAGTATGGACAGTCAGTCCTAAAGACTGGATTTGGAAAAAAACTATTGTCTGTAGAGTGAAATATATTGCTCTAATATTGTGCTAAAATTAGTGTTTCTCACTCCAAGTTAACAAATAAAGTGATCATGACGTCACATATCAGCCAACTGATCTGGATATGAGCAGAACTGCTCTATTCTGTGTTCTATATAGTAATGTGTTAAACATTTAGTAGGCTTTTAACATTTAACATATGTATCTCCACATTATAGTAAATAAGAACTATCTAAGGGATTTTTAAAATGTATTTATTATTTGCAATACAGAATTTCAAAAATAGAGGAGATAATGATGACCAGTCTCTTGATCATGATGATTTAAAGAGTTAAATTAAACAGCCCTTTTACTTTCAGAGATGTTTTAAATTTTAATATTGTAGTCACATATTGTAGTATACATAGTACATAGTATGTATATATATATATATATATATATATATACACACACACACAAACATTTGCATCAAATCCAGCAGCTGACCTGTAGTTTGTGTGGTGTACTTCATGTTTGGATCGTTCTGAACTCTCTTCACCCTGCAGAACAAATCAATGTACCTGCAACCAGCATTATAATTAAGGCTCTGACGAAGCTCTTTCATTTACAGACGCAGGGCTAATAGGCTTGTCAGACTGTACGATAAATCAGCCATCAGCCACGTCAGACCCGAGCGCTTTCCCAAAGCTGCCCGCCGCAATCAACCTCTGTCAAATAAAAGCCGCTTTGTTTCGTGCCTCAGGGAAACGGGTGGAGATTAGGTCTTTGATTGACATGCGCCGGGTCAAAAGGCGCTCTCGTGTTGTTGGATTACAAAAACAATTATATATCATCTCATCCAATCTGTGCTCTTACTTATTAAAGGCAAAGTCTATTTGAGATATTCATGATGATACATAGCCACCGCAGACCATTCAAAAACTTTTTCATAATGCTCTGCTAATTTATTGCACTGAAATAAGACAAACATTTATGCAATCTGCCGCCGCTGGTTTGCCAAACATTTATTAGTGCAGCTGTGTTTAGTTTTAGTCTGTTCTCATGAAGAATAAAGACCAATAAATAAAGCCATTTTGTGAAATTATAAATCAAATGTTGGATGCCAAATAAACATTTTTCAATGAAATTCCAGTTTGGCTGGAGAAGGAACTGATTATCCTGTTCTAAGGTGGCCTTTTGGTTTAACGTCTCTTTTGTCTAAGATGTTTCTTCTAAATGTTTTACAGTAGGTGAAACAAAAAAGACAAGTACTGTAGTAGCTCAAATTGTTTGAGTTCCTATTGGGATCTCTGCCTTCTGGTTGTAGACTTTGGGATAGAAGTTAAAGACATTGTTGAGATCTTTCTGAGATATCTGGTGTCTATTCCTTGGGAAATCAATCTGTGAAGCAGAAGACATGCATAAAGTCTCAATTTGCTCTCTAGAAAACATATATACATATATACCTTTTCGAAAGGTACATCTTAGTACCTAAAGGGTCCATTTTTTGTAGCATAAAACATTTGAAAGCAAGGTGTTAGTGGATGTTTTGTCAGTGAAAGAGACTGATGGTGATATTAGTAGGATGTGGAAACAGCATTTGAGGGGCGATTCTCCACCATGCCCTTCATGACTGACAGTCAATGGTGGCCTATCGTCATTTTCAGACTGTTATTAAAGCTACAAACGGCATCTCATGCTCAACCCGCTAATATCAGCTTTGGTGACAGTAAATGCCAAACAAAGACCTACAAAGTGTATGTTAGGGCACATGGCCAAGGTGGCCAAGGTGGTAAAAATTTGTAGACCTTCACCCGTTTACAAGCCCTGTAATACTAGAGGGCATGTAAGGTTTTGTTATTATATTTAAGTAAAATGACACTCTGTTTTTCAGGATATTGTTGGATAATACTTAAAGGGATGCTGTGTTTTTTTTTTTTGTTCTTTTCTTGTCACCATAGCATTTCTATCAGCACCATCCTCCATTTTTTTCTTCTTCTTCTACAATCTTTGGAGCAGATTCTAACACTTACGTCAATAAGCAACTAGTTATTAAATGAGAATTTATCTATTTATCTTTAAATCTATATATCTGTTTGTTTGTGCAAATATTTCAACAATAATTAATAACTGGCTTGCATAGAATGATTTTTTAATTCAAATTTAGACCTGTTGTCCAAAAGAACCATGGTTTTGTTGTAGTCCCATGTTGACTTCATTTGATTGTCTTGTGGCAGTGTCAAAGTACACATAGAAGCATCATAGTATAACCATGTGATCGCATCTCTGTACCAGGACGATACTTTGTTGTGAGGCAGGCCGGAGGGTTCTACACCGCTCAATACCGCACAATAGGCTGAACAAGGATCCTGAATTATAAAACACACATACAGAGCCCTTCTGAGCATTTCATGATGTGCAGTTCTGTTTTTATAAAGATCTGAGTCAGACGTCAAACCTGAAAAGAAATTTAAGCTCTGTCTCAAGTTAAGAAGAGCCGAATTGGATTTTAGAGTTGTGAAGAGTGCTTCGTGAGAAAAGAGAGAGACATTACTTTTACTTTTGTTTGAATCTCAACTGAATGTCTCAACTAGTTCTTCCACTGTCCTTCTTCAAGGGTGCTTTAACATAAAAAATGACAAAGATATTCCCCTTCAGTCTCCATTTGTAGAGAAGGAGTTTAAAATCAATATCCTGTGTGTTTTTGTAATTGCAATTGTGCAATTACATTTCATTTGAGTGTCATGTGCATTGGTACATGAACTGATAGATTAGTCTGAAATATTAAACTTGTATGTTCTCTTAAAAATAAAGCAATGCATGGAACCCAGTTTACTCAGTAAAGCAGAATTTTCAATGAAATGCTTTTTATTTTATTTTTGAGAATCTGATTTGATTGTAAAAAAAGGTATTTGCAACTCAAATTTCATATTTTAAAAGTTGAAGGGAAAAAGGTCTCAATCATAAAGACATAAAGTGAATGAATCTGTGTTGCACTCATAAAGACAGTCATTTGTTTAATTGAATTAATCACCGTTTGAATCAGTTCACATGATCAGTTCGGCAGTGATTCAATAACTAACAGTCTTTACATTGAATCCTGAACAAATCAGATGAGTGAATGTGTCAATGCTGCGCCAATAAAGACGTCTTCTTTTATGATTCCAATGAAAAGGAAAATCGTATTAGTTTTAAATGACGCAGGCTTAGTAATTGATTTAAATGTTTGGGTGGACTATTATTTTAATTGATATGGCATTATTGACATTATCAGCCTTTATTCTCTTAAGATAGTAAAAGAAGGTTGTAACCAAAAATGTAATAACGTTACCATATATGTTATATTAGTGTAACATGTTTTGAGTCCTAAAGTATAAATAGTATATAAATGAGCATCAGTGTGTTGTTTGTTTTAACAGATGAATTAGTCATGCATGTGCTACTTTAATGTTCATGATCATTTTGACGTTGCTGTTGATGTTTGAATAGTATAAAGATTGTGATGCCAAAAAGCAAAAGCAAGATCTGGAAGAAAACCAGACCATTTAGAAATGTAGCTGGCATTCACATAATCTTCACACAAGATGACAGTCTTTAAGCAGTGCTTCTCCAGAGATGTAATTTTCACTTTCAGGTCTTCAAATCATTCCTAGTCTTTTTAACAAGTTCTTCAGAAACTTAAAAAGTCATCTCAAAGTCGATTGGAATGGAAGAGTTTCACAGCATGCACGTCAGTGAAAGCGATGTTTTGGTTACTAATAAACATGAGAATCAGTTTCATTCCTGATATTTATGGAGATGATTACAGATGATTACTCTGTTTAAATAAACTCGGTGACCAGCATGCCTGTCATACCTACCGCATTACATGGAGTCGCGCTCTGCAGTGAACCGTAATGAGAAAATGAGATTTTAGAGGTTTTCAAGCATCTTGCAAGCTGAAAGTACCAATCCTGCTAATGGTAAAGGGTTTCCACTATGGTCTTTCAGTAAATCAGTTAGCGCTACCTTAGATCACATAATTAATATTCATGAGTCAAGCTGATAAGTGCTACATTATGCTCATTTTCAGATGATTTCTTTGCCTCTGGCTAGAAGCAGTAATGAATTGGAGCGGTTTGCCTGTTAGCTAAATAGATGCATTCAGATTAAGATGATTGTTCTGCTGCGGCTGGTCATTTTCCTATTTTTATTTTATTTCAAGTATTTATTTTTTGCCGTGTTGCCTGTTTGAAAAGTTGCACGGTAGCTGGATTGTGAGGTTTCATCCATTGCAGGTAGCCGACTAACCTCAGGCAGTCAATCAAACCGTGGAGGAACATTGAGGATTCCTCGAGGAACAATGCACCTCACCGTTAGAGGAGAACGTGGTCATTCTGCAGATAAGAGAAGGAACATTTTTACCTCAGCGAGATAAAGGCCTTCGGTGCTTCAGGCTTTCTGGTTACGGTTGGAAAGAAAATTACAGAAGGGTAACATATATTTGCTACAGGCCTGACAGAAAGTAATTTATGCATTTGAAGCATGCTGCTGTTTTTTGTATTATTTCTTTTTCTGCCAGCGTGCCTCGGGAGAAACATCCAAAACACTTTTTATAGTAAAGGACATATACTGTACAATGGGAATAGATCGAGGTCGTTGTGAAGAAACCATTTTATTAAAGTGAAATGGAAGTAAATAAATAAAAAATACATAAAACCAAATGAATTAATATGTTCGCATTGAAATGTAAAATGTAAAAAGAAACGTTTGGAAGTCAAATAAAATAGTGTGCAAATAATGTCACTTTTACGGCACTTTTATTATTTCTGGTTTGAAATCTGAATATAGTCAATCAAAATGAATTTTGGTAGAATGATCTCAATATGTTGCATTTTTAATTCCACATGTCATGCCTTTTGCATTTTAAGAAATTTTGTTTAAAAATGCTGTCATTTTTGGCAGTCTTGTTTTTAAGCTGATTTTTTTTTGTAAAAACTGAAATTATGAAGTTGAATACATTGCACTTTTTGTCAGATGTAGTGATTCATCCATGTATGCTCAGTATGCCGTTCTAAATCAAAGTCATCCATTTGCCAGGGGTTTCATTTTTGATTGTAGTTTTCTGTGTCGATTTGAGGCGACCTCTAAGCATGTGAGTCGCAGTCGCTCATCCATCATGGCTCTGCTAATCCATTAGTTCAGCCACTTAATCGGCAGATATTGAGCCACTACAGCTGCTAATTACCACAGACAATTGCAACGGCCCAATGCGCTCTACCTGATAAATACAAAGCGCTTTCAATATCTGAGAGGCTGTCTTGCATTTCAATTGGATAATTAAATGTTCCTGCACCCTGAGCGGATATTGCTCAAGTGCACTCAGAGTTTGTAATTGATGCAAACCCATCCTAGCTCTGCAAAAGTTGGGTTTGAGGGTAATTGAAGGATATCATATCCAGGCACAGATCTCAGGGGATGGAGATGTGTTCCTGTCATTATTGCTTGAAAGCTGAATGTACTCACAATTGATGCTACAACAAATTGCTCTCTTTGCAAATGTTTTCATTAAAAGCTTTATGCAATCTGGAAATGCATGCACTTTTTTGTGTGTGTATGTGTAAAACTCAAAGCTGTTTAGTTATTTGTGGTCTGAACAACAAAAGAAACACATGCAGTCAGATGTATTACAAACCCCGCTTTCTTATGTGTCTTATAATCTGATTAAAAAAAATGAATGAATCAAAATAAATGCTGAAAAACTAAATTTTGTGTGTCTTGTATGTGTTCTAGCTGTTGCAAGGCAAGTCAATCCCAAAGCTGGGCACGCTGGACCAAATAGAGACCGGGAGTGGAGATGGATACAGTGGAGACTGTGATGATGAGGATGGATGCTGGGGATCAGGAAACGGAGCAGCTGAGAGGAGAAGAATAGAAACTCTATGTAAGTAATAATTTCAAGGATTTAGATGTGCCAAGGAAGATGAACACAGTTAACCGTAAAGGTTAAAAAAAAAAAATTAAATTTGAGACTTACTCACCTTCAGACCATCCATAATATTGATGAGTTTTGAGAGAAATGTAGCAATCCATTATTTGCTCAGCAATGGATGCTCTGGAGTGAATGGGTGCCGTCAGAATAAGAGTCCAAACTGTTAAAAGTATCACGATAAAAGCATCTCGATAATCCACTCCACCCCAATCCATCAGTTAACATCTTATTAAGCCAAAAGCTGCATGTTTGTAAGAAGCAAATATTTTATCCTTATTTATTATCCAAATTATTTTAAAGTAGCTTTTTGTCTTGACTAAATATAATCTTCCCTGAATTGGGACAGAAATCTGCACAGATCAAGTAGCATTTACAAGTAAAAATCATTTCTAAACAAATATTTGGGTGGATTGGAGATGGACTTTTCTACTGGAGGAAGCATTATTAGGATCATTGAGTCGTGTTTTTGGCCAGAAGCATTGATTTGAAGTTGCTTTGATGGATTTGTTTCTTACAAACATACATCTTTTCACTTCACAAGATGTTAATTGAAGGACTGGAGTGCTTGTGGATTATTGTGATGTTTTTATCATGTTTGGACGGTCATTCTGACGGCACCCATTCACTGCAGAACATCCTTTGATGAGCAAGAGATTGAATGCTACATTTCTCCAAATCCAATGAAGAAAAAAACTACATCTTGGATGGTGAGGGTGAATACATTAGCAGCGATTTGATATTTTTGTGTAAAATATTATTTTAACACAATAAAACATCTACGTTTATTAACTGTAGACCTGCTAATAGCACGCATTTTGCTTTGTTCCTGTGTACGTCATTTTTTGACAGTCGTAATTTCAGAGATAACAAGTAGGAAATACCACATCCAGCGGTTGAATGGAGGGCAGAATTAGATCAGACTTTCATTGAGGCTTGATATCAGAGTGTAATTAAGTGGCGGAATTAAGGTCAAGCGTATAGAAACATTTTTCCAGACATTTCTCCCTCCTCCAAATAAATTATGCAATCAAGAATAACGTGGTTGTAAAAAAAAGTGGAACAAATCAAAGTGGCCATCTGGTAATTACTTCATCTTCTGGAGGGGATTGGATCTCTGACCCGTGGCCCTCACTAAATCAAGCTCAAGGGCCACGTGCTTCCCTCTCCAAACCTCCAAATCTCCCGTATGCTCATCTGATTAATCGGCCCGCACTTTTTGTCTGGATAGGGCGTTCTGGGTCATCTAAATGCGCTGTTGCATCACGCCGGTGTTTCCTTTTCCTCCTGTCAATCTGCCGTGGTGTGTCAGCGCCGCCTCATGCCCCTCTCATAATTCATGGGGCGCTGTGACGATGCGCTCATTTATCACCATCTCTCCCGTTCATCCGCTGCACGGTGCTCCGTCCAAAGTCACGTCACGCCTCAGCCATTAATGTGCCGCCTGTTACGGCTGTCGATAAGTCACGCAGATGGGGCTCACAGTCAGCAGTCACGCTTTGTGTTTGGATCTAGATACGGAGGCAAAACGACAACTGCTTACGTGACAGAGTTAGTGAGGGGAGCCGTCGCTGTCTTCATGCTCACTTTCATTAATTTCTGTGTGACGTGCTGCTTGTGCCTTCTTCTGCGATAAAGCAGTCTCTTAATCAGTGTCTTCATCTTGATTTCTAGGAGAAATATCTGCGTTGAATGTCATTGACATATGGTACTGTAACATTTAGAAGCTAGATTGTGATGCGTGTTTTTGTTTTCAGGGAATGTATGATGAAATGGTATCGGCTGCCTGTGAAAAACCTGATTTCAATTTGTTCGTGGGTGTCCAGAGTGGTTGCTAGGGTGTTACAGGTTGTTGTTAAAACATTTAAAAGTGTTTACTTTGCTAGGCAGTTTCTATGCATTGCTACATGGTTGCTTTATTGTTTTGGGTAGTTGCTAGGGTCTTTTGGCAACATTCAAAAGCATTTACTAAATGTTTGCTACGTGGCTGCGTTGCTAGGACATCGCAAGGTGGTTGCACTTGAGTTAAGCACTTTCTAGCCGTTGCTATGGTGTTTCGGGTGGTTGCTAGGGTTTTCCCGGTGGTTGTGAGAACATTTAAAAGTGGTTTCTTGCAAAATGTTGTTAGGTTGTTTGTATGTTTTGGATGGTTGCTAGGACATTGCAAAGGGGTTGCTAGGCAATTTCTTGGCATTGCTAGGTGGTTGCTTGGGTTTTCTGTTTGGGTGGTTGCTAGGACTTTTAAAAGGTTTTTAACATTGTTTGCTATGTGGTTGCTATGGTGTTTTGAGTGGTTGCTTGGGTGTAGGAAATCTATCATTACCTTGATATGCATAAAAATGCATGAAAATAAGTCCAAAAAAGACATTTGTTTTCTGTAAATCTCAGTCTTGGCTCTCAGTTCAGATATGACAGACAAACTCGATTTACATTTGATCATTTTAGCAGGGCACTGTTGTTGTGCAGTTGAAGTTAAAATGGTTTGTTGTTCAGCAGGAGTTGCTGAAGTATTGAAATATTCAGAAGTTTACAGTCTGCTTCGATCTCTCAAACCCTAAAGCTGCTGAGATACAACAACAAAAATAAAAAAAACAGTATCTCGCCGATACTCACCTGTCACTTAAAACCATCGGCTGGCAATACACGAAAAGCACCAGATTCGACTGACTCGTTTTACCGCGGACGTTTGATTAGTATTGAGCTCCTGCCTCCCCCAAGAGCGCTGTCACCCTGAAACACATCCGAGCCCTATAACTAAGCTTCAGCGAGTCGTGCCGAGAGGAAATAAATACAACAGAAACAAATGGCAGCATTGTCTTCTCTCAGTGTGAGAGTAATAAATAAAATATTAACAGACGTAAGACGTGTGATTCTGGCTCAGTGCGCCGGAGTCTTCATACAAAAGGACACGTCGCCCGGCTCCTTGTCAATGTCACCTGCGTAAGCTCTCGTGTTTGGCACTGAATCCAGACGCTGCGTACTTAGTATGGAAAACAAAAGGCGTCAGCGAGACGTATCGGCAGGGAGTCGCATCGATCTTCAGTAAGGAGACACAATGAGAGGAAGTGCAGGCTGGTCTCTTCAGTGAGCACTTGTTAATTAATAGCCTGTCTCAGGACGGAATTACATGATATCGCCGGCTATTCGTCCACAGCTAACGCTTGAAGGTGATCTTTCGCTCCTGATGAGCTGTAATGATCCTGTTGTATTTAAATGGGTCCTTTAATGGACCAGGGCACTTTTGGGTCCCTTCTGTGGCCAATTATGGCATTGGAAGCTCATGATACGCTGCTCACCAGTGGTTATGTAGCGTGAGAGGTGCAGTATAACAACTAAAAACAACAGGCAGGGTTGCTGGGGTGGGAATTGTTGTGTGATGGTTTGAAAAAAAACATCCCATAGCAAGAATTAGCTGTAGCTTTATAGCCTACTAAACAAAAACAAAACTTTTGTCTGTCCAATGGTCATTCTATAATTTGTTCTTTCATTCATTGTTGTTTGCACCATCTGATGTCTTGTCAGTTGTTCTGTCTTTCATTCTGCCACTTTACCATTTGTTCTATTGTCCGACTATTTATCTATACGTGGTACTCTCTTTCAGACTATCATTTTATCTGTCCATTGTTCATCTTGTAATCTACTGTTCTGTTATCCATTGTTCATTCTATTGTTCTTTCTGTGGTCTGTTGTATTCATTCTATCTATATCAATCTATTGTTCTGTTTATCCTTTCGTTCTATCTTTCAATATACAGTTTGTTCTATAATTTGTTCTGTCTGTCTATACATTCTATCTTTCAATCCATCTTTCTATCGTACTTTTATACGTAGTTCATTCTGTTATTTCTTCCAGCTGTGTGATCTATCTGTCAGTCTGTCCATAGCTACAGTATTGTTCATTCTAACATCTAACATTCTACCTATCTTTCTGTCGATCCACTGTATCTCTGTCATTCTGTCTATTATTCATTTTGTTCTACTGTTTCTTCGATTATTTGTTCTTTTTATCTGTTGTTCTATCTGTCATTCTGTCTCAATTTATCACACTAACATTCAGAGTGTGTCTTGACAAACGTTTTGCATGTATTAGAATTCTCCCTCTCGCTCTTTTTAGATTCTTTTTTTATTCAAATTCAATTCAAATTGGGTAATCGGACTGAAATGTGTGAGACATTCTCATTTCAATCTTAAAAGGTTCATACAAGGTTCTTAAAAGGTTCAACAACGGTAAGTTTGAAGGCATGTATGAATTGGCAGATCAATCACTAAAAACCCAAAAATGAAGCCATACATTAATTCCGGTCCAATATTTTAAAGATCTAATTGGCATTCTGCAGAAAGTGCATTATTCACTGTGTTTATTTGTTAATGGTGGCCCTCAAAATCAGATATGACCGAAAGCGGAGCTTTAAAAGTTTGATCTGCCTGCTAATGAATCAAAAAGAGGCCAAGCGGTCCAGACGACATGCAGATCATCTAAATGAGGCGCTGTGGTGAAAATCCATCAAGCCTTTGTGACATCAAGAAGCTCTGAATATAACCGCAGCCGTTGGTGGTCGCAGCTGGTAGGGAGAGGGAATCTTAACCAATGCAGGAATTAAAATAACATTCACATGCAGTCGTCTTATAACGAGGGGGATGTACAGATGAAGCACCGCCATTGTGCTTGTTTAACTAATGCTCCGCTCTGAAGAGGCCCGCTGAAAATGACCCGCTGTGTCACAGAATGATGAAAATGAACGATAATGATCCTCGTCGGAGCGCCCTGATGCTCAGTGAATCATAGTGGGGAAGCTCCTCACAGGACCAGCCTGTCATCAACAAAATATTGCTTATAGATACTTCAAATCAAGCAGGATCTGGAGGTGGACGCATCCTTATGCATTACTGATGAGAGACGCTTCACTTCAGCTGTCAGAGCCGCTCTGCTCTGCTCTATTAAACCACTAAAAGTAGAGACAGTGCTAGGTTAACTACATTTTTCAGTCTCGTGACAAAATATCAGAGAAATGTTCATTTGAAATATAATTTCTGCGTTATTTCAAAGCTCTTTGGCTGTACAGATGATTAGGTTCTCTTGCTTTTTTATAGAATTGTTACACCGATGCGATGCTTTTGTGTCACATTATATTATGTATGCTGCCTTGCATTGTATTTTTTAAATTATATCCATCCATCCATCCATCCACCCTTTTGTTTTATCCATCTATCCGTTATTTACCTATCCGTCTAGCGATTGTATACCCATTGTATATTTATCAATTCTTTATTCTCCATCTTCATATTAAGTCAATTCTAATATATCTGCTATTGAAAGCAAACAGTTCAGAACTTGCCAGTTAAGCCCCATAAATATGAATGACCGAGACTCTACAGATGAGCAAACTCGCTCACAGCAGTTGCGAAGCACAAATTAACCAACAACCTCTTAGCTTTGAGCAACTAAACCACATTTTATCCTTCAAAACATATTTTTTTAAGGGTAAATTAAGGGCTCGCCATCTCTTTTTGAGTCTCTCTTTCAAAACCCTGTCAAACATGAAATCAGTGTTGAGTGTCTAAACACTCTATGATTTACTCTTGACTTATCCAGGATACAAACACAGATACGGCAGCCATTAGTGTGGCCGTTTGCAGGCATTAGAGCTCTGAGTGTGTCGTGAGTTATGGCACCCTGCAGAAAAATAAAGTGCTGCATGTGGGGAAGCCAAATGCTGATGCTGTCTCTGTGTTCCACTGCTGCTGAAAAATTATGCGTTTATTCCTCTTTTATATATATGAACTCCTTAAAGAACCTTTAACATCTGAAGAACCTGTGTGTTTCACAAAAGATTCTTTGTGGTGAAAGAAGGTTCTTCAGATCATAAAAAGGTAAGAAAGAGATGGATCTTTAAAGTTCTTTGACTAAATGGTTTATTTGTAGAACCAAAAATTATTCGTCTGTGGCATCGCTGAGATGAACCTTTTAACACTTTTATGTTGTATATATATATATATATACACACACACACACACACACTGTATATACAGTATATATGTTAACTGTTTGGTTAACTTGTGCTAGAAGGAAGCCCATGAAAATACACTGTATGCAAAAGTTCCCTCACATACATGTTAGCCAATCATTTTCCAGAATACCTAATTATGCTAGAATGATTGACAGGCAGAGTGATCCAAGTTTTCTGATTGGCTGACATGTGCAGACGACCGTCAGATTGTTTAGATAGCATCCACCAGCTAACCGACCCATGATAACCTAGTATCAAATGTTACTTTCCGAAGATGCATTGTCTAGTGTTGTGTATGATAATCAATGCCACAATTCTTGCATAACTGTGGTTTGTGAAATATTGTCTAATATCCTTTGGCATTTGTTCATAACCGTTTTTCATCAAACTATCTTTTCTCTTAAGCACCCTGTCCAGTTTGAAACCTCATTCTGATTAAATGTTGATTTCCACAATACTTGTGGTCACTCTATAACCATTTACCAGCAGATGCCTTTAGGGTGTTGGAAATATGAAGCTATGTCGACATTAGATGTGTCGGTGCAAATGAAAGAGGAATATTAAATCTCATCTCAGTCACTCAGACGTGATCTCTCTACATATATGAAAATAGCAAAGAAATTGACTGAGATGTGACATATTGAAAAGTGTTTATTATAAAATTGTATTCAGTTTTTGTGGACTGTCTATGTTTATTATGTATAAATAAATATTATTTCAGTAAAAAAAAGCATGAAATATTTTTATGCAATATAAAGTACATGTGTATGCATACATGTAGATACATGTAAATGTTCTCAAAATATGTATTATTTGTTATATATTATACATATTATATAAATAATATATGTATATATATATATTATTTGTGTATAAATATGTATGTATTATTTTTGTGTGTGTATATATATATATACTGTATATATGTGTGTGTGTGTGTGTGTGTGTGTATAACATTTATAACATCTTAAAAACATACATGCAAGTGAGTGTATTTATATATTCATAAACACACAGATTTGGGATGTGTTTAATCATGTTTGTCAGCACTATTACTCACCTGCAATATGTATTTATTTAACTTATTGCAATATTGCACTTATAAATATGATCATGTTAGTTAGACATAATTCATATTTTGAGGAAACAAGCTGCAAAAAAATACAATATAAAAAAAAAAAAATACTTAAAACCATTTTTTGTGTTATATATTTAATTAATCTACTAATTATACCTTCAAATATTTTTATGAAATTGCCGTATTAATTACTCTCTATTTCATTACTCATTGCTAATTACGTTCTAAATTTCATATTAACCTCAACCAGTTGAACAATAAACAAAACTTTTTTCTTTTTTTTTATTTCTAATAAATACTATAAAATTTAAAATGATTGAATTCTTCTCCTGAACAAAGTATTTAAAGGTAGAAGGTTAAATTAAAAAAGGCATTCTAACAGCATGATGTTGAATCCACAGTTGTTCTATATAGTCTTTAGACTACTTAATGCAATTAAAATTAAAAGTAAAACATACTGCTAAATGAACCAATTGATGGATTTAGCAATGACTGACGTCTTTTTGATATCTGGTTTCATGGAAACAGCAGCGTTTTCACCTGACTCCATTTCAAATGATGACAGTTCATTAATGGTGTATAGAAAAGAGAACGGCGGCTTTCAAAGATTGAATTTCATTGGAAGAATATATGAGAGATAATTCATGTTCATTCTTTGGTGTTCGAATGCAGGTAGATATTGAACGCGTTATCATTCAGCTTTGAAAGGCTTCTTTAGAAACCATGCACAGCACACGTGAATGAAGCTGAAATCATTCCTAATTCAAGGCTGTGCGTTTGCTTGCACGCTTTGTCAACAACATTTCTTACTGTATCGGTTATTTGTTCTCTAACTATCTTTAACGGTTTCTTTTGATTTACTTTTCATGTATTGTGCCCAGCGCAAAGTAAAACAATCCAATGCAAATAAAAGACCCAAACTGATTTTTTTATTATTCTGATTTATACTGACATCATTGATTGGATCCCTTCAGACAATATAACAGTCGAATGTCCTGTCCTGATCTCGTTTCTCTGAAGGACATCTCTGGTGCTTCATCTTTGGCTCAGAACATTAAATCTTAGGGTTATTTTAATACACACACAGCTTATTGATCTGTTACGTTCAATTTACCTGATGCTTCCCAGCCGCTAATGGAGGTTTTATCCTCTAGAGAGCCGTCAGTTGAGTTTATCACTCTGAAGCGCTGTAAACTTTATGAAAGCTGGCATTAACAGCCGTTCATCAGGATAATGAGGAGGGATTTCAGCTCACCAGGTCAAAGATGTCAGACTTACTTACTTTGTTAATTGTCATTTGGGTCATTTACATATAGTTCAAATGTCAGTGAGTTATGTTGTATGCAAGGAAACGTAAAATTATGAACATAATGCATATATATATATATATATATAATTTATGTTCTTTTAACTTTTTTAAGGACATTGTAGTTCGTTTTTTATGGTGTACATTTTTTAACATGTTGCTGTGTGGTTGCTAGGGCTTTCTGGTTGGTTGCTAAGGCATTACTGTATAGTTAATAATGTGTTCTGAGTGCTTTTATCAGTTGTGGTTACTAGGGTGTGATAGGTGGTTGCTAAGCAATTGTTGTTTTATAGGTTTATAGATTTTAACACATTGTTATGACTGTAGTGTGTTCCTTTAGTTTTTTGTTTCGTTTTTTTTTTGTTGTTATCTGTTATTATTGTCTGCCAAGCAAAATGTAAAGTAAAATGCAAGCAAGTTCAGCCTCTCAGAAAAGCAGCAGAGCCTTTCCTTAGAGGTTTGTTCTGATCTCTAACCCCACGTGTGAGTTGGCATCAATAAATAAGCATGTAAATAGCTGCAGACAGTCCAGTCCGTATTCTCCTGTTCTGTTATTAATGGCCAGCTCTGCGGTTTCTCCCAGACTTTGCATTCAACATTATTCCCCTCACTGACTTAATGAGCTGCGGCGTGCATGTGGCAGGTTGCCTGATTTTGTTAATGAAGCATGAAAAGGCCAAGCACACATCATTCTGCTGAGCGCTTCTATAATCAGCCGCAGTGACGCAGATACGTCAGCCCCTCTGACAAGAGCCAAAGAAGTCAATTCCCCGAGCGGCTCCGGGTCCCATTAAGATCTAATACGCCCACACCTGTCCTTCCCTCCCTGTGGTCAGTGCGGCAGGCCTCTGATTGATCAACACATGCCTTTACACATCTCTGTAAGCTCACAGCTCAAGGCACAGACAATGCTGATCGCTGGTTTGCTTCACTAGAGGTGAAGCTTTTACTGTTAATGATTGTGCTTTTAGTCTGTTACAGGAAAGTCAGTTTGCATGTGTGTTGTAATTTTAGGAAGGTTAAAATCATGCACACTAATGTATTTGTTCTATTTTTTTCAACAAGCAGTAGTCCCTTAATTTGTTCATTAAATAGGCCTAATGGTGGCTGGTTATGCTTTTTTAGGTATCTAAAAAAAATAGTTTAACAGTGGGAATTAAACATTATTACATTATTAAAATTTTATTCAAACGCATTTTTGACTTTATAAAAAGATTCTCTGAAATCTTGGTGATCGTAGAAGTAGCTACAATTCATTTTGGCAGAATTGATCATTATAATTAACTATAATTAACTGATTTTCTATCGCTATCCCTAAACATAAAAAAATGATATAAAATGATATAAAATGTAATGAAGTATGTGTGTGCATATATATGTAAAGAGTTTATTTGCAAAAACAGATAACTTTTTTATGATGTCAACATGTTTTTGTTGTGTTATTGTGTTAATTAGCTGTAATAATAAAGTAATTTTTAACCTAATCAAACAATTGAAATTATTGTGTATCAGTGACATGACACATTTGTCCATCACCCTTTAATGTTTGTTTATGTCTTTGTGTAAGAGGTCTTGGAGAATTGCTTGTCTGGGGTTCAGAGCTATCAGCGGCTGTTGGTCGATGCTTTATGTCTGTGTTTGGTGAACTCTCACTTCACTTATCTAACTTCAGTTTGCCCTTGAATGTGCAGCGACTCAATAGCTGAACCCGAATGACAGTCTCCGTCGCCGCTCGGCTCTTCCTGCAACACCAGGCATAAAATCTCAATCCAGTGACTGCGCTGTGAAAAAGCACTCAGCTCAGTAACGACACGCCGGCTGCGCTTCTTCAGGCCAGGACCCTGTTATCCCTCCGGACCCTTACAGTAAACAACTTATCACCTCCCTGTCCTCTGCTATACAGTGGAGATAATGGAACAGGAAGGTCAGCTTCTGGCTGAGCTTTAATTTGTGAAGTTTGAGGAGGGTCAGAAGAAGTTCTCGTCGAAGTAACATTTATCAGTACTTATTCCTGTTGTTTCTTGTTTTTCTCAAGATGAAAAAATAACGTATTGTCTAGGAGTAGATATTCAGAGTTACTTTTAATTTAATTTAATTTAATTTAATTTAATTTAATTTAATTTAATTTAATTTAATTTAATTTAATTTAATTTAAT
>JAUMHI010000033.1:16197816-16232408 GCA_032359435.1 Enteromius unitaeniatus
AAGATCTCTCCTCGTGGGGTATCAATGATGCTAAGAATGGTGAAGAATCAGCCCAGAACTACACGGGAGGAGCTGGTTCTTGGCTCCGTCAGAAGCAAATCAAGGTTCTGGAGCGGCCTAGCCAGTCTCCAGACCTAAATCTAATTGAAACTCTTTGGAGGGAGCTGAAACTCGGTTTTGCTCAGTGACAGCCTCGACTTATTGACCTCACTGTATATATAGATCTCATTTCATGCATTCTTAGAGCAGATGCTTTTCTCTCAGTTCTGTTTAGCAATAATTTTCATATGTTTTATGCTGTTACTCTAGCAGGCTCTAAAGCCAAGAATGTGATCTCCAACACTGTGCTAAAACCATCCTTTGTGTGTCTGTGTAGCCATCCATTACACCTGCGAGAAAGCCAGCAGAAATCCAGTGCACGATTTGCATTTCACGGTCTGTGTGGGAAGTTAAACATAGAACGTAAGGTGCAGTGTATGTAAACAGGAATGGAAAGCTGGCCTGATATCAAGTCATGTACAGGAGTTAAGGTTGAGCAGATGTCTCCCGTGGGTCATATCAGAGCTATAGGAGAAGGTTTTGTCTTACAGTCAGCGATCGTAAACTCACAATTTCAGTTTAATAGGCCTGACATAAAGGAATTACCACAGGAGAGCGCTTGGAGCCCAATAGTAACAGTTTATCCTCGGAGGAGACGTAATTCCATGATAGATTCTGTTTATTCCATTCAGATGGCGTATGAGAGCTGGAGAGACGGATCTGTAGCATGAACTGAAGCAAGAGGGCTGTAAAGCGCATACTTGAAACAGATGTTTGCTTTGTGCTAAGGCGTTGTGTGCCGTATGAATTGTGCTTATCTTTGCTGTCATAACTTAGTACTGTTGGGTGGGAGAGTTGCAAACAAACTTGCCATTGTCTTTAAATTGTCTCTTTTATGGAGAATGACACTTCTGCAATTATTTACACCCACATGCAGAACTTGAACGTACTGGTTGTTCTCCATTCCCTTGCAAGCTTTAAAATAATGCAAAACGTTATACTTGTGCACTATATTTAAAGTAGTTTGCAATCATGCAACGATGTAAAATAAATTTTAATGAAACACAAATATCAACATATTTTTATTGATATATTCAGAGTTGTGTTTTTTATAACATTTTATTTATTTATATATATATATATATATATATATATATATATATATATGATATTATTTATTTATTTGTTTTATTATAATTGTTTTACATTTCTGAGTGAACCTGAGAATTGGGCAAAAATTAAATTAAATTAAATTAAACATTTATTTAATTTCATAAATTCATTAATGAATTATTATGACAAACTAAAAATTGATTTAATATCTGGATCATCACTCAATTAAATTAAAGTTATTATTATTATGAGCAAACGGAGCAATATGAACATGTCTGGGGTTTAGTGTGATATTTTAGTACAAGCTTGTCAAATGCACGAAGTTGAAAAAAATAGATTGTTAAAAGTATTTTAATTAAAACACCATGAAGTCGAGACACAATCTTTGCTGTGATTTAATTAGATGTATTTTTATAGTATAGCAGTGTGTTTTCTGGCACTCATGCAGCTTCTCTTACTCGTTAGATGTGAATGATTTAAAGGCCTGTGGGGAATTTGGCACAGACGGCTCGAAGTATTTGAGTTACATCAATATAAATGAGTGAAGCTGAAGCAGGCCCTAATTCAGACAGAAAAGCTGTTGTTCGTCTTCACGGAAAGAAGCCAAGAATTACTTTACCTCTTTGGCTTTTCTTAAAAGGGATAAAAAATTAGTGGGTGTCTGGATTCATTTAACTGAAAATCACAGAACTTTTGAAGTTAAAATAAGTAGTTAAATGAAGAAATAGATACAGGTGGACTTCACATTTACTCATATTAAACATGTTCATTAAAGCACTTTGACTAGTCAAAATAATGAAAGTCAAAGGGAAATTAAAATATTACATGAAATGGAGAGAGAATATATTTTTTTTATTTCAAATGTTTTGTTGTTGTTTATTTTTGCACAGTGATAAACGTATTGGAACAGTATTGATATAATATTTGTATGATGTATTGCAGGTGAAACACACACACACACACACATAAACATTATCTATCATTAATCCTTAACTAAAACTAAAACCATAAAAGGTAAGTAAAAAAAAAAAAATCAAAATAAATAAATAAAAACAATATTGTAAAGTGATGTTGCCAAACTAATTTCGGGAGGAGCACAAACTATTATTCAGACACAGCTGGTGCCGTGTTACCAAGCATTGCTGATTACCTCATCAGCCAATCCGATTCCAACCTATTCTCCCCCCCTTTTCTGCCACGTTCGCACTATCCTAACAGGGGGTATGCAGGGTCCGAGCCGGACGCCGAGCTCTACCCTCGCTAGGACCCCCAGGACAGCACGGCAAACACGCTATTATTACTATGCGATTATAAGGAAGCAAAAACTACTAAATAAATATTTGGACAAAACATTGATTCAAAAATAACACTTTGTTCTTTGTTATTTGGAAAAAAATAAATGTTACCCAAAATAAAACATTAAAAACATAAACCAATTGTTTTCTCTTAGTTTAACCTAATCCTAAAGCTAACTAAAAATTGTATTGTTACATTCTATTAGAAACACAAAACGAAAACCTAATAAAATTGCTAAATTGACAAAATGACTAAAACTAAAACTACTATAAAAAAATGTAAGCAAAAACAGAAAATAGAAAAAATGTAATCAAAATATATAAATGAATTATATTATAGGATTCTACTAAAACAAGACTATATTTTTATTAAAATAAATATTAACTGACATAAAATATTTTGTAAAAAAATTATATTAATACAAAAAAAACTTGTAATACTAAATGAAAAGATTAATAAAATATTAACAAAAACCTCCAACAGTACCTCGATGATACTAGCATGCGTAACACTGCAGCTCAACATGTTTTGAGAAAGTTTCACAGGAATTTTCAGCACTGCTTGAAAAGTTGCACATTTCCATCCAAGTTCATTACCGAGCATCTATGCTTCAGTGGAGGATGTGACAATGGCAGCCATTTACATGATGTCGATCGGAGCGTGGCGTGTCTCTCCATTAAAGTCAATCGAGTATGGTCTTCATTTATCCCTTCCTGTCACCAGATCTTAATTGGAGGTGGTAATTATCTGACCACGCACTATTAAATGTCTCATCCGAGGCAGTGCGGTAGCTGAAAATGAATAGCCATTGATTAGTAGCAGAGCTATTCCACTGCTCTCCTTTCACAGATTGCTCCAGCATTGATCCATGGCAACAATTTCCAGCCTGCCATCTCCCAATCAACCGGCTTGTAACGCGCGGCTTGAGTTTGACCCTTCATTATGAGCTTACAACGGGCACCGCTGGTGCTCTCATAGACATTAAACAGAAGTAGATGAGTGTTGTACGTCCATTCACTCCTCTATTCATGTGCTTGGCCTCGGCGGGAGGCAGGGTTTGCTGTTTGCTCGGGTCTATAGGCAAATTAAACTCTGCTATTTTCTGACAATGCAACATTTTACATGAATTATGAATGTGCTGTGATTGGGTGAATGAGTGCAGAGTACTTAAAGTTACAAAAAGTTACTAAAAAAATTACTACAAGTAATTCTTATAAAACTTATGTGACAAGATGTGATTCATTTAAGCCCTCATTATGATTTTAGTCTAAACACATGAAAATAAAAGAAGCTTTTTTGTAATAAATAGCCTTAGACCGTACAGATGAAGTTCCATAAACTGTTAATATAAGTGCATATAAGTGTCTTGTTTATGCTGAACATGTCATTTCACTTTCTAATCTGGCTTATTATGTTTTGTCAAGTTGAACTCACAAATGATTGACAGTCTATAAGTGTTTTCTGATCGCATCTTTCCGACCCAACAAGCTAGTTTTGCATTGGATTGAGTGCAACTATATTGGCAGCAGCCAGATTCTGAAATGTAGAATCAGATATGAAGTTAATGGAATTGCTTTAGTGTGATTGCCAGTGGTAGATAAAGCACTTACTTTGGTTTTTAAGAGAATAAATGAACCTTAGAGAGAGCGCACTGGCCAGTAGATCAGATCCAAAAGCAGTCAGGAATGCGCTCAAAACAAACTCATTACAAACTGTTGATGTGCGTGCATTGACTGTTTTATTACTTTACCCACGTTGCCTCGGCTCTGGAGGCTTTTTGATTAATTGCTGCTATCAGCTGCAAACTCAGTTCATCGTGCACAGGAAGACTGACTATGGCAAGGCCAATGGATTTAACTCAACTATTCACCGCGCCTTTGATTTGCAGATAAGAAAACTCAAAGAGCATGGTGATTCTGGCAGGATACCTCCACACTAGTGCCAGCCTGATGCTTCCAAATGTGATGTGAGAAAGATTAGATTAGATCTGTTAGATTTATTCTTTGTGCAGGTTCAGCACGTTCAACTGAGCAAAGGCTCAAGGGAATTTCCATGTTGGATTTTAATGTTATTTTGTATTGAATATAAACGATGTAAACTGAACTGAATCATAAAGAAGGCATCAGTCTAAACAAGGCTGTGTTTATGTGATAATCTACTGAAAGAAATTAAATATATACGTTAACATATAATTTATTCATGTGTCATGCAAATGTCACATGATCCTCAGAAATCATATTAATATGCTGATTTTTTTATCAATGTTGCGAATAGCTGTGCCGATTAATGAAAATAAAGTCATTTGATTAAAAAGAAAGATGTTAATACTTTTATTTAGAAAGGATAAATTAAATTAATAAAATAAAATGTATTTTAAATGACTAAAATGTATTAAATTAATGAAATTTATAAAATTGTTATAAAAGGTCAATGTTTTAAAAAGACGATGAAAACAATGAAGGGAAAAAATCCAGAAAAAAAAAATAATTTCAGAAGAATTATGTGACACTGAAGACTGGAGTAATGATGCTAAAAATATAGCATATAGCAATATAAATTATATATTAATATAATATATATTAAAATAGAAAGCTGTAATTATAAATTGCAATAATATTTCATAATATTACTATTTTTTTCTGTACTTTTGATCAAATAACTGCAGCCTCCATGAGCAGAAGAGAAAAAACATTTTAAAATCTGTCAATGGAGGTAAAAGAGTTAACATATAAATGTACCACGTTAACACACATACACACTCTGAACAACAATATTTAACACAAGAACTGTGTTCATACTCATATGAAATCATGTAGGCACCTTGTACACAGATGTACAGATAATTACGATCCAGAATTACAATATGTGCTTTCTCTCCTCCTTCTCTTCATCTATTTCTTTTCTTCCACCCACAGCTCTCACTCTCATATTCTTGTTCTGTTTGCATCCCACATTAATTACATCACCCACTTTTCTGCTCTACGGCCTCCAGTTCTTCTTCAGCGCTAATGTTGAGCTCTTATCTTTGACTGTTTTGCCTCTCCTTTGGTTTTTTCATCAGATATAAATGACCTTTCTGCAGATACCTTGCTGTAATAAGGGTCTCAACTGGAGATGTTTATATAAAACTCAATCTCAGCTTCTGCAACTTTCTGTTTAAGAAGTTGAAGCTGTCCACCCACATCTGAATGTTAACAATGCCCATTTGATATGAATCCACATTGACATTGAGCAAAAGAATGAGTTTCTCAAGGAAATCACAGTTATAAATAATGAACTGTATTACAGAAGCACTCACTCGCGCTGATGCGATTCACTGTCTCTCTTGTTAATTATGAGCATCATAACTTCTGTAATGGCTCTCTTTTGGCATGCAGGTTGATGGGTGACAAATGAAGTGGTTTGACAGCCGTAAGGTGACAAATGCAAATTAATTAGATGCAAAAAAAAACCCCTAAACATTCAGTCTCTTCCCAGGTGTTCTATGTAAGTGAGCTTGTTAGCACTTTTCTTAAAGTTTGACACATTTCATATATGTTCACCTATGAGTTTTCTTGTCAAATGTCATGCCGTGCTTGACAAAATTTTTGTCAGTTTGTGATGCGCATGCTGTCATGTAACACGTATCTCATTAGAAACAATTGTGTCAGGTATCAAAGTCCTCATGATTCTTGTACACAAGTTGAACTTTTGTTCACTTTGTTCAACACTTCTACGCCTCGCGACTGATGTCTATCACTGAAAACTGGATCCTTTGAAGTAAACAAGGTCAAAGTGCTGTAGACTTATGCGAACATTCACAATGTGGCATGCAAATCTTATACACACACACTAGTTAGCATTTGAAGTGGATAAAAAAAATGTTCATCAATGATGAGCATATATATCTTTACATCTTTGAAAAATTGGTTTTATGCCAGAGTATATATATATATATATATATATTATTTAAACCACCTAAATTAACTAAAACTGTAGCAAAAATGTTATTATTATTTCAACTAAGTAGATTAAATAAATAATGCAAAGGACAAAAACAAACTGCAAAATTAAAAAAAAATTAACAATTAAAATGAAAACAATAAAACAAAAATATAAAAAGAACTTAAAAATAATTGTATGTAAGTATGTAGAAAGATGTATTTAATTGTTTACACTCATACTAAAATTAAACTAAAAAAGAATAATAATAGACAACAGAACAAAGACAAATATAATAAAAAAGTCAAAATCGGACTAATACAATATCGGACTAAATGCAAACAAAATACAAAACTAAACTCTAATTAAAAATGTTAATGTAAACTATAAGTGATGTTGCCAAACTAATTTCGGGAATCATTACCTCATCTTATCCACTATAAATGAGCCAGTTTCCTTCCCTTCCATATCTCGTAACAAGCATCCCTCCTTCGGCTCGTTCGCACCATCCTAACGGGGGTATCCGGGGTCCGAGCCGAGCTCTACCCTCACTAGGGTTCTTACTGCCAGAGGTCGGAGTTCGCCGGGCTCCCAGCACGCCCCCAAATATGCTATTATTACTACCGCGATTATAAGCAAGTGCGAACTACTAAATAGTAGATTAATGATATTCAAATAAAACTGTACATCAGAAAACAGTCTTAGCCAAGTTTTAGCCCTCATACAAAACTGTGATGTAAGACATTTCAAGTGTGAAATACGGCTGTTTTAATGGAGTGTAGCCCTTGAATTCACTACTCTGTGTTATCGTCTTCTCTCTTCCCAATCGTTCTCCATGCTCAGAGTCTCTTCATTTCTCTGAGCTGATGGTTCTCACAGACATGTTCTGTGTGCGTGGCGTTGCGTGGAGAACACACTGACTTTAGCTGAGATCCATCATCATAACACAGGTAGGCAGATTAATAATGCTGCTTTTGGTTTGCTGAGAACACTGAGCCATGTATTTAATCTAAAACAGTCATCACACGCTGTCATTAAAGCAAACCAGAACAGAAAGCGCAGAAAAGAAAGAATAATACTAGAGCAGTGTGTCGTGGATGATTTTCATGCAGTGCAAACATTGTTCTCTGTATGCTTTAGGAAAAAAGAAAAAGAAAAGAACGAGACTCCATTATCTTATTTCCCATAGTGCGGCTAAATGCAGATCTAGAACATATATTTTTTGGAAAAGCCTTAAGGATTTTAAAGGTGCAAATTGTCTCTGTGTATTTAGGGAACAAAATACATTTAAGTGAATGTTTTTGCAAAATAACCTAATTTCGAGAGGATCGCTGAACGAGTAATCACACATGGCTTTAATTAATTAATCAAATTAATTATGATTAAAAACAGATTTATTAATGCTACTCTTTATAGAAATGACTGTAATTTATAATGTAAAATAATATATTATAGTGTATTATATTATTATATAAGCACTAAATTTAATTCACATAAAATATTATAGAATTATTAATTGACGTCATTATAATTTTTTTTTTTTGCAATTGTATGCAATATTTTGAAATGTATTTCAGTTTATTTAAAGGCATACAACATGTTTTATTATATTGTTTAATATGTGTACTCTAAAATGTAAGATTAAGAGTTGTATTTAATGTTCATTATTTTATAATATGTGATGATGTGCTGATACAGTAACTCTGTTTGAACCGGTGTGATGGTGTGTGTGATGTATGGGATGCTTTGGGTCTGTGACAGATTGAACAGGCTCAGGCTCTTTTTAGAGGAGGCTGGATCAGTGGCCAGACGATCACTTAATCACTGCAGCTTCACCCAATCCTATTGACTTCACTGAGCTCAAGATTAAAGGTGCCATTCACTGATGCTCACACATCGATCGTCTGCAGGAATATACATGCCAGCCCGTTAAGATGTGATTGTGATTCATCACTAGCGACTGGCACGACTGTAAGAGATAAAGAGGATAACTAGGTTCCTTGGTAATGTCTATTGATCAGAATTTAGAGTCTGGATTTATTTAGGCATCTACTTCTTTGGGGGTTTTCACTTTTTTGTGCATAAAGTGTCCATACAGTATCGTTCTCAGTTTTAAAAATTAAAAACTGCACGTGTATATGTATGTAGGTATATACAGTATATATCTATTTCATTTCAGCTAATTGCCAAGGCAATATTCCCCACACATTGTAGTTACTAATACTCCAGTCATAAGAGACCAAGTCAGTTAGTACAAGTACACTGAGAAGTGCTTGGTACCCACAGGGACGTTCAGTGCTAGTAAAGCTCTTCTATAGGGAGGAATGAAGGTGTGAGAGTTATGCTTTATCAGCACTGTCTACTGTGTGATGGTGGAATACAAAAACCTGAAACAGCAGATGCTACCCTCCCCTCATTCCCTGCATTATTGGGCATTTTTTTCAGCATGACAATGAAGATATTCATTGAACTTGAGCAGCTGTGATGGATTCTGTAGAGACAAGCTGATCAAAACTCCCCTTTAAAGACCATAGCATTTAAAGAGCTCGTCCTCCAGCAGTTAAACAGGACAGATTTGAAAATTAGTCATGAATTTGTACACTCAGTGCCAAGAATGGTCAGAGTAGTGTACTTAAAGCTCTGGAGGGCATACTAAGTACTAGAATATTATACATTTGCTGAACTAAGGGTGCACTCATTTCTGCAATCTGTCATCTAAACAAAATTGGCTAATTTATTGTCTTACAGAGATTATTCATGTATATTTTATGGCCACCTTATATTAATGAACATTAAGAAAATGTGAATATATATATATATATATATATGTGTGTGTGTGTGTGTGTGTGTGTGTGTATATATATATATATATATATTATTTTTATTCAGAGGGGATGTGCTCTGTCTTGGTATTTGTAGCTCAAAGAATGAAGATATACACACAGATATATATCAGTATTTTATTTTATTATTTTTATTGCAGGAATTTATTGATGCATGTATTTGTTATTTTATATTTATAGTTATTTTGTTGTGAATATGTTTTCCAAAATCCTTCAGAATATTTTGGCGTTTTCTTCTGTGAGATGGAATGAATCTGCATAGAGTGAACAGATTCGATATTATCCCGTGCTGGAATTACATTAGCAGTCAAGCGCTGAACAAATATTAGAGCTGTGTTGGACACAGAACCATCTTTGTGCTCTGTTTAGTCTATTAGCTGCAGTTCTTCTGCATCTCTGTGTGTTTACAGGCCCTTGTAACCATGACTAGTCTCTTTTGTAATCCACTCAAGCAGACCACGGAGACTTCCAGAAGTCCCCGGAGATGACCTAGACCAGATGGTGAAGCACTCTTCCAGTCTTTAACACACACACACACACACATATTTACCCAGAAGTGTTTATCCTGTAAAACATTCCCAATTATAAATATTTGAAATAGTCTGAACTTTTTACCACTCTGTCTGGAAATATCACAAATAATCAAGGGCGTTGTTGGTTTTTCAGCACGGCGAGATGTCTAATATAAAGATTACAGCCCCTCATTAGTCATACTTCAATGCTAAAATTGCATCTTGAAGTATGTTTACCCTTTAAAAGGCATTTGATCTTTTTAACCGTATGCATATGTGTGCATTGCAGAAGCGAAATCGCTCCGCGTTCATCCATACTGAATGAGACGAGCAGAGAAACGAGCTTGACAGCGCTGCATTAATTAAACATCACACGGCCAGCCTCCCGAAGCTCATTTCATGGCACCTTCTCGCTTGTGTCGGGTTGGTAAACGAAGGCATTGTGGTCTAACTTTCCCGCACAGCTTCGCACCTAAGTGCTCTCATCTGCCCCTCCGTCTCACATTCCTGCGTCTGGGACAGGACTTTCACTTCTCCCGTGCCGTTTGGATTTTATGCTTGATGAAACTGGAATTTACAGACATGCCACTAAAAAAAAAAAAGTTTTGCTTTAGTTACTAAACACTAAACAAGTCACGTTTGAGTAGCTTCCAATTAGCAGTACGTTTCTGCTGATAGTCCTGGTTTTCCAAGCATCATGATGCAAGCTGCAAAAAGTTGAACTAATAGGATGCGAAAACAAAGAGTACTTCAGAAACTTTGACAGATAGAGCTCAGTGAGCAATTCTGCTAGGAAACTATGCATGGGAAATCACTAATTGACCTTTTTAATGAAGAAATTAACCTTTAGAGTGTTCGTAAAAAAATAATAAAATAATAGTAAATAAAATAAATAAAAATAATATTTAAATATAATCATTTCTTAAACAAACAGCAACAACAACGCTTTATAGGGCCCTGTTATTTGTAAAAGTAATAATACATTCTTCAGGTGCAGAAAAACAAATGCTAAATTAAATAATAAAATAATGCCTGCACACTGAAAATTATAGTCCCAAAACTTATGAATGCATAAATTAATGAATAAATAAATAACAATTGAAATGGTGAAAAAAAATGTAATGTAATGTTGGTAATGAGTTAATAAGATTTACACAGCATTATGACTTACAATAAAAAAGGGAACAACAATGCTAATAGAATGTAGTACATATTTGGTTTTGTACATTTTCTATTTCCTCTTCTTCAGAAGAAAGGAACATTACTTTACAGCAGATAGGATCAGCTGATATCATCAGTGCATCATACAGAGCAAACTATTTCTCTTCATAATGTCCTGTTTTTCTGCTTTTTAAGTCAGAATGACGTCAAACATCTCCTGGTTCCTTAATCATATCTGAGCATTGCATGATGATTTCAACAAAACATGTTCCTTCTTAAAGAGGTTTTTATCCCTGAATGCAATTCTGAAGGATATCTCAAAGTACTGTGTCTGTTGTTGTATGTACTGCATGTTGACATCTCTGTGATGGTGTGCATGGTTTTATGAGATCCTTCTTTGGGTTATAGAAAACCCCTGAAACTGTACAGCATGTCTTTCTTCCCTTCTTTTCTTTGCAGATCTTTTCCGCTGTATTCTTCCAAACACATACATTTTCTATCTCCTCTTCTTCAGAAGAAAGGAACATTACTTTACAGCAGATAGGATCAGCTGATATCATCAGTGCATCATACAGAGCAAACTATTTCTCTTCATAATGTCCTGTTTTTCTGCTTTTTAAGTCAGAATGTTGTGTTATTTTGTTAAAAGAAGCACTGAATGCATTAATATTAAACTTACCACTGCTTTTAAGCAAAAATATTGATTTAGATGCAGATGCAGGATTTGTTATTGTTTTAAAGCCAAATATATGCAGTTAGAAAGCTTGGCTCCCTAGCTTTATGGGGAATAATATTAATAATATATCTTTAAAAAAGGAATATAATACAGTCAAACATTATTTTTGAAGTATAACATATAATCTATCTAGCAAATTAAAATGTTGCCGAAACATTATTTAACATTTAAATATGTTCATCTAATAAATGTTTTATATGTACTGTAGAAGCAAACCTAACCAATTCACTGAAGTTAAAGCAAAGTAAAGTTAAATATACATGTATTTCATGTTTTCTGAAATGAATATTCACTTTAATTGCTTCGATTTGGTTCATTGGTTCCAAACAAATCAGTTCATTTAAATCAACAGTATTTTTGTCTCCGTCATCAGCGTGTAATATGTTCACATAAATCAAATATAATAAAATGTTGTTATTTTAAGCAACCCAGTTAATTGGTGATTTTATATGTGCCTGGCAGGATTGCCTCAATTATACACACTTTTAAAGATTCTGCTAACTTGAAACAGCATGCTACATGTATTTTTGTGTAATATGTGACCCTGGAGCACAAAACCAGTCATATTGCATAGTTATATTTGCAGCAATAGCCAACTTTTCTTTTATGCCAAAGATCATAAGGGTATTAATTAAAGATCGTATTCTAGTAATATGGATTGCTAAGAACTTTATCTGGACAATTTTAAAGTCGATTTGCACAATGTTATATATATATATAAATGCAAAAAATTCAAGTGTATTTCTCCTGGTTTTAACACTAGTTCTACTGGATACTAATAAAGCAGCTCTCAGCACTTCTTGTTTTGGCACTCATGGCCTAAGATGGTCAGGCTTGAGGGCACGGGATGGATTTTGTATCATATGGAATTCATTTGCTATCTGTGCAGACTTCAAAGCGAGAGCTCTCGCTCCGGCCCGTACCTTTCTCACACCATAAATGGCCTCTCAAGGAATGTCATGAATCAAATTATGTGCTTCTGAAATTCCCTCTTGTAGGGCAGCGCTACATGAAGACGGGGCTCAACTATTTATAACAGCCAGAGCTCTGGCAGATATCAGGAACATGGCCGTCTGGATTTTCAGTTTACAAGCTCTCGAAAAACCAGCTGCGGACCCTGAAAATAAGCGTGTATAAACACAAAAATGTCGGGAGGCTTTCCAAGAGTGCAAAAGTAATGTATGATTGTGTGTGTGTGTGTGAGGCTTTTCAGACTGGGTGGGATGAAATGTAATGGTAGAAATGCATCAACAATCGTTAGATAGTTTATTAGGTATTGGGGAAAGCTTACGAAGCTTGGAAGATATATCTATTGTATTTATTATATTATTAGCTTGCTTACGTATATATTTAATACAATAAGCAGTCTGTTTATGCAGTTTGGGCCTTAGCTTGTGAAAAAACGTGTGAGTGAGATTGATTGAGGTGGAATATAAGGACTCTGTATATCTGTAATTGTATAGTGATATGAGTATGACATAGATATTATCATCAGTAGTGTGTCCTCGCAATTTAAAAAGACATGAAAGACTTTGAAAAAAGCATTAAACAAGTTTTTTTTTATTTTTTATTAATAGATCGTCACTTTTAAAATAATATTTAGGAGATCATGTAACTTGCATAGCTCAAAGTTAGCTATTATATTATGTTTATTATATTAGTTTTTCATAATATTTTATCTTTTGCTTTGTGTACATCAATTAAAACCAAGTCAAACACAAAGCCATGCAATTTGCGATGGCAAAATACAGTAACAATACTGTAACAAAATCAATCAGGAAATCCGTTATATCAACACAGTACAATTATATATGTGTGTGTGTGTGTGTGCCCGTATCGTTGTGTTCATAAGGACTTTTCTGTAAATCATACATTCCTTTCATCTTGTCAAGGCTTTGAATAAGTGCTCAAAAAGCAGCAGAGACCATATGAAACATTTATTTCTGCCATTCAGATTTTGAGCTGAAGGCTAAAGCAGATTAAAATAGATGAGTTAGACCATATTGCTTTTAGTTGTTTGCACAAGTGTCCTGTTTGTTTCTCTCAAAATAACCCAGCGGAGAGCGTTTACAGCCCACCGTCTGATGGGTTCATTACGGACGAGGCAGCTTGGAAATTGGCCGGTCATTAGAATTCACAACTTCGTAACTTACGAGGATGAAACAGAATCACAGGCTTTTGATAATTCGCTGGTGCTGGAGACGGAGCAAGGATGAGAGACTACTTGGAGAGCGAAGATAAATAAATCAGGTTCGAGTAAATAAAAAATGACGCCGTTTCTCGCACAAAATATAACTTTGCTGGAACTGCAAAGCGTTAGGTGTAGCAGTGGCTTGTGTTCATTAAAGCCCAATAGATTATCACTGAGATCTGTGGCACGATTGCTGTTTATGTTTTGATGCTTGGTGGAGCACTTTCCTAAACACCAAATGTTTTCCACACCGATTTGGGGAAAATAAATACAGCCGTTTCAAGTCGATTTTACCCAACGGTTTCCCATTAGTCCAGAGTACATTAGACAGAGCTTTAATAGCAATGTCGTTGGTTTTCAGCCTAATGAGACGAGTTAGAAACCTGCCCCCTTGTTTGATGAATTAGGGACAAGTCTCTGTGTGATCCGAGTGCCAAGACTGTTAACAAAAAGGTTAATGAGAGGTTAACAAGAAAAAGAACAGAGTAAATGGGAGAACCTTAATTCATTATGCAAATGTGATTTTAGGCAAAAACATCCCGCTGAGGCTGATATGCTAATGAGCTGATGAATATCTTTTGGGGTGGAACTATGTTCGCTTTTGATTTGAGACCAGAAGAGACTGTAAGTGTCAAAACTGTACTGGACATGTTTGCGTAAGCATCATAAAGGTATCAAAATCTCCCAAAAAAGGTAATTAAATGGATGAAAATGAAGATGCTGTCACCAATTGTTGTTCCCAACTAGGGTTATTATATTAAACAATTAGTTACAATTATTACAAATTATTTTGTTACTTGAAATAAAAATAATAATAATAATGTTATAAATAATAATAATGATAATAATAATAATGTTTCAACTACATATTTATATATAAATATATTCATTTTAAAGTTAATATGTAAAAATATATAAACAAAAAAAACTAAATCAAAGCTTAAATAAAATCAAATATATAATGATTTTAGATAATATAACAACAGAAGTAGAAAAATACTAAAAACAAAACTTAAAATAAAAAGAAAAATATAATAGTTATAAATGATTTTATATAAAATATAATACTTTTGTAATATTTTTTTGTGAACAAAGTGTGTTTAAACTGTTTAATATATGTGTTATATATATATATATATATATTTATATATGTGTGTAGGTGTGTGTGTGTGTGTGTGTGTGTGTGTGAAATATTGGTAACTCTTTACAGTAAGTATAGACAAATAAAATAAAACAATACTAAAAATTACTAAAACGCGACAAATTTGCTCAAAATTTCTAATTATAATGGGAAATATATTAATATTATCAGTGATACAAACAAAAACAAACAAGCAAACAGTTTCAAACTTTCTTTCTACACAAATATATATATATATATATTTTTGCACCTCTGCATTCTTCAGAATACCTTCAGAAATGCCGTACAGAACCAACATGTTAAGAACATTGAAAAATGATGACATGATTTCATTTTTCAGACTTGTTGCACTTCTAGTGCATGCTGAATTTGTAGTGGTTATAATGTAGCTGAGCTTGTAGCCATTTTTTACTTCATGTTTCACCATCTGAAAGTCTTAGAAGACCAAAGAAGTGTCTTGCTCGTCTGAAGTTCAAAGAGCAGTCCGTCTTGAAACATTCACACAGATATGCTGAACTTTTGTTTTGAGTTGCACTTTTATAACAGATGTTTCATGCTTCTCATGTGTGTTTCTCAGATACTGACAGATACTTACTTTGTGCATAGTTAGGACTCCATCATTTACAAGGTTTTCAAGAAAACACTAACACAGTAGTGTAAGTTATTTCTAAGTTGTGAAGCAATTTGTTTGTGAAAAACTAAAGAAAAAAGTGTAATATCCTGAAACTAAACCAGTTTCATAAAGCTATAAATACTTTTTTTATTGATTTTTATGACCAACGTTTTATTAAAATAATAAAACCGAAATTAATAAATAAAATAAAATGGAAAATATTACATGGGGAAAACATAACACGTTTTCTAGGGTGCTAAATTAGAAGAGAGAGTTGACAATGTGCAAAATAAAGACGCTTCTTTCAGAGTAAACCACAGGAGTAAAAAATAACAGGATCTGTCTGTGTTCGGAAAAAGGTGCAATAGCAATTCATTAGATACGTGCACAGGTGTTTTTATTTCAACTAGTGCATGTGGAGTTCATCTGAACGAGAGTGCTGGGAGCTGAACCCAGATTCTTCAGGTCCGATGTGATTTTTGATTAGGAGGGGTTGCCAGCGCCGGTATCAGGGGAAGTCAATCTGGTTTGACCTGGATTACTTATCTCATGAAAGATGCAACATCTCTGCTTTCCTCTGCCACTTAACCTTCCCTCTCTCCCCCACTTTTGGAGGGTCAGAGCCTTTGAAGGTCCTTGTTTTTAGCGTGGCCTTGGAATGCAGAGCCTTTCAGAACTGCTTTTTCCTGCTGTCTGGCTTTTAGACCCCCATAGACACTTCAAGTCATGTCAGAATGATTGCGTTTAAGAGATGAGTGCACTCGAATGTCACGGTTTCCGTGGGGGAAACTTTTTCTTCACAGTCATTTGGCCACTAGGTGCTTGCGTGTCTAATATCCTAAAAACAAAAACGTGTGGTTTAATATGTGTTTTCAGCATCTGACTGCAGAGCATGTGTTGATTGTTGTGCTTATTTGATGCATAGTACAGTTCAATTGATTGTGTTTTGTTTGTCTGAACTATGAAACATTTTTCCAGATACAAAGTACTCATAAAATTGTCAAAGTGTCTATGGACACACACACACACACACACAGTGCTCTATGAAATAAGGTTTTTTTTCCCCATTATTAAATCATTTATTTATTGATTTTGTTTAGAAATACGTTTACATTTAGAAATGAATTTATTATTTAGAAATTATAATTATATATATATAATGGCATTTTATTTTTGTTTGTTTATTCATTTATTTATTTATTTTAGTGCTATTGTTACATAGCTCTCAAATTCTATTTCACATTTATGTACATATATATATATATATATATATATATATATATATATTTATTTTTTTTTTATTATTTTTTTTTTTAGCCAAAAACAAAGTCTTTTTTTTTGTGTGTGTTTAGCCAAATCCTTTTTTAGGATTTAGCTGTTCTTTTGATCAGTAAATGTGTGTTGTTGTTTTTTTTTTTTACCATCTATCAATCCATCTATCCATCCCATCCCATTTTTTGTAAAAAAAAATCTACAAGTGTATTAAAAGCTGCATTTGACAGACTTTGCTAAAACTACATTACCCATCATGCATGGTGGCTGCATGAGAGAGGCTCACACCTAATGCACATCGTCTGCTTTTCTTTTTTTGTCTTTGTCAAGTAGTGAAAATTTCAATCAACTAAAGAGTCTGTTTTATTGCCACTCAGACTACTTAAATGTGTCATGTCGTAAGTAATAATTTCGCTGGCCGTGTTGTGTTTGTAGTCATTAGCTGAAACTGCGCACTAAAGTCGACTCATAAAGCTCACTCTGATGTCTGTAATTTCCAAGATTTTCCAATTTCCGAGCAGCGGGTCTCGACTAATGTTGTTCTAGGGAAAAGGAGGATTTAAATACGGCCTTTCAGTTCTTTTCCTCCGGCGAACGAGACCCGTGTTAAACTACACCGGAGCGAGGGGAGGACCGTGTGAAGGATGTGTGCCTTCAATCATCTATCAAACGCTGGAAGTTCACTCATTTTTCTCATATTCATCAGCAAGGTCAGGAGTGATTGACAGTGATGTAATGGCTGGACGGAGCAGTATGTGTGTCACGTCTCTGGGCCTCTGCCTTGGCTGAATAAAAGTGTGTTGCAGCCAGGCATTTATTCAGTTTGCATTGTTGTTGTTTTTTTGCCTACTTCACTTCCTAAACGGCGGAAAGCCATATTGCTAATGACACTGTGGCCCTGATGTGGCTCCCGTGACAGATTGTGTCGCAGGAAGTGCAGAGGTTGTATCAGGAATATCAATATTGTGTGATTCGCCTTTGTTTCACTGCTTAAACTAGAAAAGGACTTGAAACGAATACCTGGCAACATGCTAGTGACTGACCGCATCATCGGCAGTGAATATAGGTGCTTCTATACAGCCTGAACGTCGAGGGTTGCATGCCAGTTGCATCATTCATCCCATCTTCATAATATATTTATGCAGGCAGTTTAAGTGTGGAAACAGAGGCATTAATATGGAAAATATGGATTGGTATAGGAATCGCTTTAGCTGGAGTGTATGTTTGAAGGGATTTCATGCACAAGCTGGTTAAAAAAAAACATGGCCTATGCTGTGGACTCAACATGCAATAATTCTGAAATGCAAGGACGATTATTTAAATATTTTAAATATGAAACATTTCCTGTTTTGCTTTTGTAATAATATATATATTTTTTAGTAACATAGGATGATTCGACATGGTTATATACACTAGATTATAAAAAGACGGGAAGAGGCAGTTGTGATGTTATTTTTGGAGGCAGAGATGAAAATTATTTTTTACACATCATTGGCAGTTTAATACTCTTTTAAAAAGAGGTTGAACTAATTGTTTACACACCATAATAGTCATATGTTTAAGATGACTGTATTTTTATTAATGTACTTTAACTTATTTCAGTTACTTTTTTATTTTTATTTTAATCAAATAATTATTTCTTTTATTTCAGCTTTAGTTGAGTTTTCTATTTCATTAATTGAACTTAATAGTTTGAGTTAACTATATCAGAAGACTACATAGAGCATTGTATGTAAATGTGTCAGACAGCTGCTGAAACAAGAGCACTTCTCTACATCTAAGTAAATGAGGAGGAATTAGTGCAGATATTTCCTGAATATTTTGGGATTCATGAACCGTGTCGATATATGTCTGTGACAGCTGTTCAAAGACAATTTTCTCCAAATCACATGTTGTAACAGCGTTGTGCTGCTGTTGTGTGGAGAGGACGATACAGTAAAAAGACAGTGTGTTGCAGCAGATGTGTTACAATTACCAGAAAATAATCTGTTGTTTTTACTGCAGTTTAACAGGTTTTGTGTGTGAAAAGACCATGCAGGTGTGTTAAAGGTGTTAATAGGGTGATTTTATGATGGATTTATGAACACAAGTGGAGCGTATTAGCTATCAGCTGTCTGTTTTGATTGTAACGGTAAATCAACACAACACCACGGAGCAGAAATGAATCCAATGGCAGTTATCATGTTTTCTAGTTTGGAAAGATTTGCATTACTACAAATAATATGGATTCATATAGGGGTGTATGTTTGAACATAGGTACGTTGTACACATGAACAAGCCAGTTGATGAAAAGATTTTTGCCTAGACTGCAAAGAAAAAAAGTGCTTACAAGTAAATTTAATTCCTTTTAATATAAACCATTTCTGATTTTCTTGTGTTCAGAGGGATTTTCAGTGACTCGGGTGTTAGTGTGTGTGTTAGGAAACAGCTAGATGATCAAATGTAGAAAGGGTAGTTAGTGATGTCAGTTCTGGAAATGATTAAATCATGATTGTTTTACATGTAATTTTTACTGTAGTATTCTTTATAAATTAGTAATTTTTTATATATATTTGAATGAACTAAATTGGAGTATTTATTTTTTTCTTTATTTTTGTTTTCATTTTGAAACACTTCTATTTATGTAAATAGTTTTTTTTTCTAAGATTACTGTTTTTACTTTAAATTTGAGTAATTTTATTACTTATTTGAGTAAGTTACTTATAACTTATTTCAATTAGTTGTCAAAGTAATTTTGTATAATACACCAAATAGACATTAATAGCATTATGTGTGTAATGTGCTTCTGTATATTATGCCTATAATGTTTAATTTTTAATGTTTTATATATAAAGAAAATACATATCATTATTCCTTATTTTAAGTTTGTGTATATTTGTTTATGTTTGATTATGGTTTATAATATGTGGTAGTGGACCAATGTACATTTGTCTTTTTTTATTGTTAATATTTTTTAGATTTATACTTTTTAAACCTTCTTTAAATATTACAGATTTTTTGTTATTTTTACTTTTAGTAATTTTATATTTTATTTTTATTGTCATAATCACTTATTATATATATATATATATATATATATATATATATATATAATTATTATTTTATTTAAGTTTTTTTTTTTTATTCCTTAATAAATTCCTTGTTTTTAACCCTAACAAATGTTTAACAAACGTGCTGTTCTCTTTTTTTTTCTGATAACCCCTTAAGGAACTTTTTATTATTAGGAAATTACTTGTGATCGTGCAGATGTCAGGGAAGACATACAAGAGTGATTCACGTTAACAGGTGGTGTTCAAACAGAGATTCAACTTCAGCAGGTAATATAAACGTGACGTGCATCATAAACAGTCTCAGAACTAAAATCAGGTACTCTGCTGGTAGTATTCAGGTAAGTGAGAGCAGTGAGGCAGAGGATTCCACAAACGGATTTCAGGTAAGTAATTAAATCGGTAAGTAACTGGCGCTACTGGCTGTTATCTAGGGGCAGGAACTGGCCCTACTGGTCGCAGTTTAGAAGCAGGAACTGGCAACGACTCTCCCGGCCCTAAACTAGGGACTGGATCAGGCTCTGGAGCGGACTCTGGGGTTTCAGCGTGGCTGATGACGGGCAGGTGTCAGTAATCAGGTGATTTGGAGCGAGTTACAGGTGATTGCGTCTGAGTGCTGATCCAGGGACAGGTGAGTGTGACGATGTGACAGCAGATAAGTGCAGAACGTCGATCAAATATGCAAATGGTCTTTTATTTTTTTTATTTAATTGTAATATCTTTTATTAAGAGGATTTTTTCTCATGTATAGTTTAAGGAATGGCCACAGGTGGAACGCATTAGTTCTCTGTTGAACCCATTACAGTAGACAGCACTTCTGGAGCACAATAAGCAGAATCACAGCATGCAATGAACACAGAGTGCAGTAATACCGGAGCGGGGTAAGGCCGTTTGAATGAATAGAGCGGGGCCTCCAGGGGCCGTAGAGTGGGCGAGCGGGAGGCTCTCAGGTGGATTCATCTCCACTCCCTCCTGCAGCACTCCACTGCTCCTCTCATTCAGTCTCTCCTCTTGTTTCTGTCTTCATTAACACGCGTCAGACTGCTGAATGTAGGTTGGCTTGTTGTTTTCTAGCAGCTGATGGTAAATATTTAAGCTTGTTACATACCTTCTATAACTGAGCTCTTCTCGATGGTATAATGCATTATGGATGAAACTTTCTGCCCATGAGACCAAAGCCATACAATAATTGATACCATAGTTTCTACAGAAAGAACAATTACTATGGTTACTTCATTAAAACGGTGGTACCTTTGTGTTGGGACCAACCCAGGTTTGTGTATATATATATACTGTATATATATATATATATATATTTTTTTTTTTTATTATGCTTCGAAAATATTTTAATTTATATACATTTATATATTTGTATTATAATATTTATGTGTGACGTGTGATATTTTTGTTTATTTGTGTTTATAACTAATATTTGTGCTGTCAAATGATCAAAATTGCTGTTGCAATAAATATAAATATGACTGACATGAATCTGGATATCATCACAGCCTTAAAATTAAATGGGTCATAAAAGATTTCTTTCCAGGCTATGAAACATGATTTCTGGTAGGGTTATGCTGTTTGTGTTTTGTTGGTTTGGCTCAATGACTCCCGCGTATCTAAATGTTCACAGTTGTGGAGTTTCTTTCCAGTTTGTTCTACATTTCACACTGAGCGATTGCATTTCTGGCACGTTATTTAATGGAGAACATGTGAATAAATTCATCATCAACAGGGAAGTTTTTGTGACTGTAGTTTCATTGCTCCCTTGATATCGCTGGATGCTTTGCTTTTAGGTGACATTTGTGAACAGTTAAACGTGTGAATCCAAAAAAACGATCAGAAGGCAAGGTCTGCATGCATGTTTCTCAGAGTTTGAAAACTGAATTGGCACGCAGAGTAAGACAAAACACTCTCTTCCTCCGTCCATTCCCTCCCACGACTGTCTCTTAATTCTGCTCTTTTTCTTCCCGGTGGTTGTGTTATTGATCATTGTTCTCTGAGGTCCGAGGGATTTAACTTGCATTGATTTTACATCAGCCTCCAACTTTGTCTTTGCTGGGTTATCTGAGCCTCTTCTGGCGCTAATGCTCGTTTTATGGTGTTTGTTTAGGCCGACACAGACACGTGTTTTTGCATTTCTGTCCCTGAAGAGGCTGGAGTGAATCAGCTGGGGCAAAAAGGACATCCGGTTCACTGCCTAACAATACACAGAGACCACTTCTGTTTGCTTATACACTCATAGCTTCTCTAATGCTAGGCTATTTGATTTTCCTTTCTGGTCATTTACCACTTTTTAAGATGTGTTTAAAGTGAATGCGACAAGGCAAAATAGACTAGAATTAGTCATTGTTATATTATATACATTTAGTAGCAATTATAATAATTTCTTTCAAATTCAATGAATTGTTAAATATTAAATGTTGTAAATATAATATAAAGTATATATCCAACATAAATGCATATACTGTAAATAATTAAATACATGGTACTTTATTAATAATAATTAATCATACAATATAGGTTGCTTGTTTTTCTTTTTCTCTTCTTAATCATTAATTATTTTGTTTTAATAATACTTATAATTATTGCATTGTTCTGAACTGTTTAGTGTTAGTAAGGCATAAAAAGCTATTTTTTGTAATAAGAAATAAATTGTGCTGTTATAATTTAATAATAAAATGATTAAATAGTCTAGCTAACCCAGCTGCAATAACTGTGGTTTGCAGCGTTCAATAAAAAAACTCAAATAAATGTTCATTGTGGTTTGTAGTGCATCCAGTGCAGATCACAAAGTGGACTGCGACTTCATACATTTACAATGGACAAATGCAAATGTGACTTTAATTGATTAATGGTTGATTAAAAGTGATCACATGGGCCATTCCTTCAGACTCCTGAGCTAAATTCTAATTGGAAAGATATTGATTGAGGCCTTTAACCAGGCTCTGAGATGCATTTGTCGTTATTGGCTTCCCTGGGCTCATGCGAGCGCGTTTGTCTTTACTCTCAGCCTGATATGCATTCTGTCCGTGTCCAGAAAGTAATCAGCAGGAGCTCTCAGATTCCGCCTGCCAATCATCGGTCTTCCTGCGCCGCTGTGCTGAGATGCATGGGAGGAGACGGGTCATCACTCTTGTCTTCCTCCCCCTAATGGGGTCTGACACAGGTCCGGAGGGACTGAGGAATCAGGCCAGCGCTCGTAATGACCAACACAGCTGCGCAACAGTCACGCATTCAGCACCAACTGCACAGACTGGCTTGAATTTGGGCTCTTAATTGTTAGACGTTGAGCCAAACATGTTGTTCAAGTGGCTCTGGTTCTGCTTTAGACATCAAGCGACGTCTCATTACCAAATCGCAATTGTTTAACATTGTGCAGTTTTTGGGGATGAGGGCATGTCACACAACCCGTCTATCTTGGCATCTGTCTGATTTAACCGAGTGACAGATTCATTTGCTCAGATATCGTCTCGTATAATTGGACAAACAGCCCTTGACATCAACTGGAGCTGTGAGATCAGTCTTCTCCTCCCTTTGTAAAATATTTCATGAATTCTTGCTTTGTAAGTATGTAATTATACATAATTATGATATAATTTAATTTATGTATTATGTTATATTATTTTGTTACATTATTTATATATAACGATATTAAAAATATTTAAATATATTAATTATATATACGTACATACATCCATATATATATATATAAAAACACAAATAAATATGCACTTCACTGCCATAGTATGCCTGTATATTTATTTATTTATTCAATCAATCATTCATTCTATTATTTAACATATTATTATTTATTATGTTATAGTATATTATTTATTGTATTATTATATATTTAGATTTTGTAAATATATTCTTAATTTTAAAATGCATTTACATCAGTGTTAATTTGCAGTAACAATTAATTCATCTTTACTTTCAATTACAGTTCAGCGGTTGTAGAATTTATCATTTGTAAATGTAAATGACGAGGAACGCATGATAAGTAAGCATGTGAGGTCATTGTTTGTCAGATCCCAGAGTCGGTTTACAAAAAGACATCCTGTATCTGCTTTTATTCTTGTGTTGTGAATCAGCGGTGGTGAAGATCAGACGCTCGGCAAGTTCTGTTCATCTTTGTTTGCTCTGCGTGTTCTCAAAGCTATGCTGGACTTTGAAGATCCCCAGCACGAGCAGGATTTGTGCCTCAACGGCCACTGGCATGTTTTCCCTCACAAGTGTCACATCGGATGCGATCGTTTCTCACTAAGCCGCTTCTGAGGATGCACGAGGATCGATGTCTTGAGTCAGACCAGCGGGCTGCCAAATATCCCACATGTGTCTCCAGTCAACTCTTTAAAATGACCGTCTGGGGACATCAGAGCAGAGAATCGATATCTGCTTAATTTTAGTCCACGCAGATTTATTTGACAAAAGCTCAAACATGATTTGTGGCTTTTTGAGGGAGGCATGTCAGTGGCTTCTGCTGGCCTGTCCTTTTGTAAATCCTTTAGCTTTTTAAATATGTATAGTCCCTTACATGCTACATTATTAATGGATTCTGTTTCAAAAAGCAAATTCAAACATAAATTTTCCCACGCGGTCTAATGCCAAGAAATGTGAGCACTCCTTGTCTTGAATGGTTGTTCAGGGTTAAAAAGTAAATGCGACATACAAACAAAATGGTTGGAAATATTTTAGAGCTGTTTGTTGAAAGCAGGATCCTGCTGAGGGACTCTCTGTAATTCTTGTCTGGTGAAGCTCTTCTGGCAAGAACGCTGGGAAACTATACATGTGCACTTTGTTATATTCGTTACAGCATCCGTTATGGACATCCATTTGAATGAGATTTAAAAACCCAGATGGATAGGCGGAATGTATGCATAAAACATACACATCCTTTTTTGTTGAAAAATTGCTTCAGCTCACAACTAACCAATTGCATGATGTTTTCTTTAAGCCATGTTGGAATGGGATTATTAATTATTCTTTGCAAACCAACAATGTCTTAAATTCATTTGGGAAACATTTAAGAGTAAAGTAGTTTCCCTTTCACAACGAAACACAGCGTTACCAGAACATGGCACCTACAGCAACAATAAAGCAAGAATAATAGCTCCGCCTTCTTTCTTTGCGTACACATGTGGGCGGTGCTATGACGATAAACCCACTGGGGGGGGGTGTTTAAATGAGCTGTTTTAGGGGGGTGTGGACAAGTCATAACTTGGTTTTAAAACTATAGTCTTTTGCAACTTCAGGGATCTTATCTATGCACTAACAGCTTCTAACTCTCCAAAGAAAAAGGAAAACTTGAAACCGCATCATATGACCTCTTTAATTTTATGTCTTAGTAATGGATTTGTTTCTAACAAACATGCAGATTTTCTCTTCAGAAAATGTTAAAGGAGTCATACAAAGCCAATTTTCCTCAAGCTAATATGATGCTTTGAATATGATTAATGGAAAGTTTGTAATATAGTTTATTTTACAATTCTCAAAATGCTCAAAAACAGCTCTTTAGAAATCACTCTGTTTTGTGTACTTCCCCTTTAAATCTTCACATGCTCCGCTGACCCCGCCCCTCTTTTCCGAGGCACTCTCGGAGGATCTTTTTTAGCCGTATTCATAGTGAAACTTGCTAATTAGTAAATTTTTAGGAAAGGCGATTTACAAATATTCATTAAAAGACATTATACTCACTGCTTCTGTAGGCGAGGCTGGAACATGAATTATTTGCGCGAACATAAACGCATTTCGGTTTACGTTTCCCTTCAGAACCAAACATCACGTTAATCCTCTGCATCTTCAGTCACTCGGATGTCGGGGTAAATCACTACTGCTCTGTTCATTAATATATTCAACAAAACACCTCAATCTCTTCGGAGTCATGTTTGTCTCTGCGTCTCGGTCTGATGACGGCTCACTCAGGGCGGGTCTGAGATAAAACACCAGTTCAGTCTGTGTGACACGCTGCTGTCAATCAACTGTTGTGGGAGTGGCCTCTGTCTGTGTGACGCCACACCGACATGCATTTTAGAATGGCTTGAATTTCAGAAGGGGCAACTTATTTGTATTAAATTAAAAGAAAACTACTGGTGGATCTTTATCATTGTAGGGTGGTTTTGTACCCTAAATCATGGAAAACTAGTTTAGTTATCCAGTCGTGTTCCGAATAAACCAAATACATGTTTATTTTCTGATTAGTTTTTTTGCAATTATTCATGAACAGTTCTTCATGTGCATTTGTTCTTGAAAATGTGATCATTTTATTACGACTTTCCCAGGAACACTCAATAGTGATGTTAAGTTTGATCTAGCTATTCTCACTCCTCATCACAATGAAAGCACAGGCTTCGAATAAAGCCATCCAATTCACTCATGTCTGGTGGAATGACTTACATTTTTCTCTCTTTTCCCTTGCAGTGACACCGGAAAATACCAACAATCACCGATACCATCACCCACAAAGCAAAGACTTTGATCAGATGAATTCTGGCTCGAGAGGAATACAAACCGCCCCGTTGGCTCTGGTCTCAATATGTGCGTTTGCGCTGTTGTCAGGGTAACGGCAGCCAACTGGGTCCAAACCCCAGTCTCAAGACTGCTTTTCACACTGTTTCTTAGAAAGAAAAGAAAATGTGCCAGCTGTTAAAACGTCGAGGATGAAATTTAAGCAAGAAGATGGAAACGGATTGTAAAAAATGATGCATTGAGAACTGAGGATGAACAGAGTGGAAAAACTGTCCTTTCATAAACCTTTTTAATCATAAAGAGTTTCTATCATAAACATAACAGGCTACTAAATACTTTGCCAAGACTCTACTGCCTTGAATATGGTCTTTTCTACAGGGTTCAGATTAAAATGTTCAGAGAAAATTAATTTAATTCTTTAATGATGTATATTAAAAAAAAATAGTTGTGAGCTGAAATGAGCACTGCACGTATCAGCATTTTGTTTTTGTTTTTTTTGATAGAAATGATGCAATATTTTTGATGTCACATACTGCTTTATGAATACGTCTCGGTACCATGTACCTAAGTGACCTCTTTTTTTCTGCATTTTTAAATGTACTGTTGTTGTTTCTTTTCATCTGGCGTATGACGCACCTTAACAAAGTGTATAAAGATGTGTTGATTTACTATGTATTTATTCTTGGTTTCAGAGTGACATTAAACAGATTATGAAACTAAATATCTGCCACATGAAGTTGAATGCTGGGAAATATGATCACTTTTAAATACAGCAACATTTTAGAGTAAGGTTTCGATTATTTCATTACCCAACATGGTAACAATTTATAATAACTACACGCTATGAATCATTAGTTAAGCATTAACTAATGATAGTCAAATAGTCAGTTCATTCTTTATAAAGCATTGTTCCAACATTAATAGTCATTAGTAAGAAGTTTATAGATACAGCTATAAACGCCTTGTTGTTGATTTATAAGCATATCTAAATGTACAAAGATTTAAAGGACCAGTTATAAATAAAAGAAAGCAGTAAAAAGAAGGATACAGAACTATTAATTTCAAGATTCAAAAAATATAAAACTATAAAAAAAAATCTATGAAATTGAATGTTTGTTTTTCAGTTCTCAAGTGTACAGTTGTATGATTACATTTTTTACATTTACATTTTTTGTCTGTTCTGTATCCCTCTGTGTTGAGTTTGTTTAACTTTTCTGTTTAGAATATAAATGAGCCTTTACATCTGTTTTATAAATGCTTTACAAGGTATAAACAGTCCTCACTTTAGATGAGCTCACGAAAACAGACGTCTGGAAACTACTAAATGCTTTATACCTACCTGACTTAATCATGAATTAGAGCTAGAACAATTATAAAACATTATATCTGCTCAAGAACAAGGCATTTATAGATGCACTTGTAAACTGTTTACTAATGCATAATAATGTTGGAACTATGGTTTATAAAGAATGAAATAAATGCTTACTAATGCTTAACTAATCATTTATAGTCTGCAGTTATTATGAAGTGTTACCCTAAATGGGAACTAAAACCAAATAATATTATTTCAGCCTTAATTAATTTTAAGGTTAATGTTAATTTCAGCATTAACTAATACATCAATCAAACAGTACATAGTTTAACGTTTACCGTGCTGTGAACAGCTGAGCAATGAATAATTTTATTTTTACAAACAACCACTGACAATAATTAATGCAATAAAATTATGTCACTGCTATTATTTATAAGCAATGGTAAAATTAAAGGTAACGAACATTTCTCACAATTCTGAGTTTATACTGTATTTTACAGTTCTGATTTATTTCTTAGAATTGTTCTCAGAATATAAACAAAGAACTGCAAAAACACAGAAGAAGTGAGACATGTAAGGTAAAAATCTTTTTTTTTATTGTTTATTTCATGGCAGAAACAAAAATGTGCAGCTGCGAATTGAAAATTCTGAAAAATCTGAATACTGAGTTTACATCTCACATATCTCACAATTCATAACTCTCAGTTCTGAATTAATGTCCTGTAATTCTTGGTTTATCACTCACAATTCTGTTTATAACTCAAAATTCAGAATTTCTGTCTCGTAATTCTGATTTCATAACTCGCAATTCTGAGTTTGTCCTGTAATTCTGAGTTTATACAGTATCTTGCAGTTGTGAGTTTACTGTTTTCTAGTTATATTGATTGTATTTATCATAAGTTGATGCTCACTTTAAATGTTGTTCATCAATAGTAACAAATAACAGTGAACCAAAGGTATGACTACTGAGAAATGCGGACAAAGCAAGGCACAATATCAGGTCCCCTGATCTTTATTATTGTACGTAGAATATCATAAATATGTCACATTATGTAAGTAAAAGGTGTTGTTAATGTCATTTCATCTTGACTATACCAGACTAAATGCATCATTTATCGTCACTCCAGACAGTTTGCTCAATTGTTTGCCTATCAGAACAGTGCTGAAGGCTTTCAGACTATGAAATGCACATCTTCCTCTTGTGTAACGTTGTCTCAGAGCTGCAGGAGAAGATAAATACAGAGGAATCATTCATTTCATCTCATGTTCTCTCACAGCTCTTTCTGACAATGAAAACTGTGCCCAAAACGGTCAACTGAGCTCATTAATATACTGCCAAATCTCAGGACGCTCAAGTTTTTTATCTTTTCTTGAAGAGCTTCAAAGGGCTCCTCAGAGGACTGTGAAAGATCTTTCCTTCTGAGTTTTTCGGGAGTGTTCGGGATCTTCAAATTACTTATGCACTCTGTGGCACTTCTGATGAAAAAAGCAGAAGACTCGTGACATACATTTTAAACCCTTCCCACATTTAGCCATTTTAATTTTTGCATTTTTCTTCATGAGGAACATATCTACCTCCAGTCTTACACATTTACAGAGACTTATCATCTTAAAGCGGTGCTTCTCCGTGCTTTTTAAACCCATTCAATAACTTCAAAGCTGCACAAAACATTTCTTTTACTTCATTAACTCTCTGAGGTTGATGATCACGCCTGTATTACCAGCTTCTTTTTATCTTATCAGTGCAAAAGACACTAAAAATACTCTGTTGACTTTAGTCACATAAATAAGTGTTATGCACCATTCAAATCTGTTGTTAGGTGTCTACTTTTTTGTGTACACTCAGTAACAACAAAAGTATGTGCTTTTCAAAAATAAAGGTGTGCATGTTTTTTCTTTATTCTCTCTGCAAACTGTTTTTAGAAATCCGTCACTTAAATGAAATGAAACTCTGTGAAAACATGACACACAGACATGAGAAATAGATCAACAAAGTTTGAAGTGTCTACTTTTAAAATGCAGTAAGTCATGTTGAAAACAAATATTCTTTGAGAAAGTAATCATTAAGAAACCAACACTATATCCTTCACTATCCTATCACTATATGTTTCTAAATCTGAAAAAAAAAAATTTAAGTGACCACTCCCACAAGCCACTTTCGCTTTGTTATTACAATCGTCCATGTGAGGCGTGCGCGACTTGTAAACGCTCACATGCACAAAGTGTAAGGATTCAAGGAAGGATTTCTGGAGGAAGAGAGGAATCACACAGCACTTACTTCAGCAAAGATAAGGTAACAGAAAAAAGACAGCTGAAAGGAATAACAGAAAGGTAACCTAAAGAAAAGTACAGTACTTCAATTTAAACCAGTACAAAGTTATGTAAATTATGCACTGCTGAAAAATAATATTATATCTAAAAATTGTCATATAATGTTGAATTCTAAAAATGTGTTATCCTAAAATATATTATACATTAATTTTCCTATTTTACCAAGAATTAAAAGGCAGTTATATAATATTAAAATTTAAAAATTATTACATAATGTTGAATCAAAAAAAATAAAAAATGTGATTATATCTTAAATAAAATATAATTATTGTCCTGTTTAACCATTCTGTAAATTAATTATAAAATAAAAAAATCTAAATTATCAATCCAAAATTTAATAATTTTCAAAATGATTAAATCCAAATTATCCTTCAAAATTATTATGTCATATAATTATTACATATTTTATGCATTGCATATTTCATAAAAATATATTTTTCATTTCATTGAACATATTTTATAACATTTCCATATAGGGATGAAGTATAACAATTTACAATATTTTTTTCGTTTTTTTTCCGACAGAATTAGATTTTTTTTCCCTTTTTTTTTATCTCTCCCTTTAGCGGCAGCAGTCACGGAGGCGTAATGCATGACTCAACAGAAATGAAGGATTAATTGTCATTATGCCTGATAGTTGGGCCAAAGCAGCGGATTTCTGTCCTATGCTCAAGAATTAAGGTCAAACTGGAGGAGCTCGAGAGGTTTAGACTCTTGCTCTTGTTTACAACAAACAACCGACGCTCACGACCAGAAACACTCGACGACACTTCCATGTGAGAAAATGCAGTTAAAGTGTGCTTATAAAATAAAGCTGCTTTCGTATGAATTTGAAGTCATAAGGAGGCGAGCGCGGCTCTTGCGAGACTCTCCAGGGGCCTCAAACTGCAGGGCAGTAACAGCCCACCGCCTGCGTTTGTGTTGTGTAATTCCCCATGTGTGCGTTTGATACATCTCTTCTCTGTCTGTCACTGATGTATCCGTGGAAAGACACTCAGCTTCAGTCTGCTTCCAGACCTCTGGGGCTTTGCCGGTCTTTTTCCAGACGTCTCCAGCCCACCTGTTTGTCACATACATGCTGGATTGGTATGAAACGAACAGAATAGATTGGCCATAACATTTTACCACTCTTTTCCATTTTAATAATTTTTTTTTTCTTAAATGCTTTCTCGTTATATCACTTTACATCTGTTCTTACCATCACTTGTCTATACTAGACAAGTGATGTCACTAACCAGTTTGATATTTTTATAGTAATGCTTAGTGATGTCACTAACTAATAGTTTTAGTTGTTTATTTAAGTTTATTTTTATAGTTGTCACGAGGCTGTGGCTGTGGTTTCTCGCGCTATCGCTTCCTTAAACCAGGCAGGCAGGACTCAGAGGCAGGACTTGAGTGAAAAAATTTATTCACGAAAACAAAGGAAAACGCGACGAGCAATGCTGAGATCCACAATTGACATGCAACGTTAACAATCGACAAAGACATGGGACATGAGACCTGAATTTATACAAGGACTAATTACACACACCTGGACAAACACGGCTGGCAGGGAGTGAACACTTATGAATGGGGTGGAGTCACAAATGAGGGACAACATGAGGATACAAAAGTTAAACACAAGACCTGGAGCACATGACACAACATAAACAACATACAGACAGAAAATACAGACAGAACCCACCTAAGGCGTGATATAGCCCCTCCCCTAAGGCGTGGATTCCAGACACAGCTACAACAGTCTCTAAAGTGGTGGTGGAGACAGTGGAGACGCCCTCCAGGGTGGGATAAGCGGCAAAGACGCCCATCTGGGCCAACCAGGCCATGAAGATGCTCTCCTGAGACGACCAGACAGTTTATACACCTTCCAGGGTGGAGCCGAAGGCAGAGTGGACAACCTGAGCAGACCACCTGGGCCTACCAGGCAGCGACGATGCTCTTCTGAGCCGACCAAACAATCCATGTTCCCCCCAGGGTGGTGCAGGCGGCAGAGACTTCCTCCTGGGCCGAACAGTCCATAACAATGCCCTCCGGGGCCAAGCAGGCTGTGAAAGGATCCTCCAGGATGGAGCGGATGGTGGCCAGACAGTGACAAAGCCCTCTCGGGGCAACCCAACAATGATAGCGCCCTTCTGAAACCAACCGTCAGTGATTTCACCCTTTGAGGTTGAACTGACTGTGATAATGCTCTCCGAGACCAAATAGTCTGTGACGGCACTTCTCTTGGCCGACCAGACAGTAACTCAGAGGCTCTAGAGGTTGTGCAGCAAGAGATCAGCCCCTTGTGCCCAGGAAGAACCTTGAAGTCCTCATATGCAACACTAACGACACCAAGGAACACTGGAGTGACGTCCGTGGTGGCTGAAGACAACAATCACACGACATATAGTGAGTGTGGGTGGGTGTGCTGGTGGGGATAATGACAAACTGTGAACAGGTGTGGGTGTGCAGTGCATGATGGGATATGGAGTCCATAGAAAATGAGTCCAAAAGAAGTGAGGTGAAGCGGGTGCCCTCTATTGGAGCTTCACTAACAATCACTAACCAGTTGGTTATTTTTCTAGCGACATTTAGTAATACATCACTAAACAGTTTATTTTATTTATTTTGTGACTTTGATGCCACTAGCCGTTTATCTTTCTAGTGACATTTAGTGATGTATCACTAAGCGATAATTACATTTTAGTGATGTTTACTTTTACAGTTATTTTAATTTTTTTGGTGATGTTTAGTGATGTCACTAACTAGTATAGTTTGTTTTTCTAATGGCGTAATGTAGTCATATATTTGTCCAGTGCTTTTTTTTGGATATGTTTCTCTAGCATGTTTTTCTAGTGCTCTTTAGTGATGTTTCTAACCAGCTATTTTATTTTTTTTCTATTAACATTTAGCGATACCACTAACCAGTAGTTTATTTGATACTGTATTTTAGTAATGTGTTTGTTCAATTATTTTTTTTTACTTTTTTATGTTTCTCTAACCGGTTGTTTTTCTAGTCCTGTCTGGTAATGTGTCGCTAACTAGTTTTTTATTTTTCTAGTGACACAGCAACCAGTTTTTTTTCTGTTTCACCTGCAGGTATTGAGTCTGGTTTTTGGAGCATGATAGCTGGTTTATTGCTGGTTAGTGATGGTCCAGAAGCTAACGGAGCAGCAGACAGAGAATGCTGGGATATCAGAGTCAGAGAGAGAGATTGCCCTGCTGTGTGTGGATGAGACTCTTTTGGGTCGGTGTAGGAGTCGTGTCAGAAATGGCCATTGCTCAGCCACGGCTGCTTTTTCTCCCTGCTAAATTCATCCTTGTCCTCCTGCGGTTCAGTAATCTCATGTTCCTCTTTGATCCTCCTTTTCTAGGTTGGGATTTTGTAGAGGTGTTTGTTTTGTTGTGCATTAGTTTCGGTCTGGTGGGTGTTGTGTTGTTACACCTTTAAGAAACAAGTCTGTTGTCCCTTTGTTTCCTGTTCCAATGCTTTATTTATTTAGCAGATATAAAGCTAAAAGAAAATTAATTCAGCCCACAAACAGATGAAAACAACCTTATTAAACAGTTGTTTTCATATTAAAGGTGTTAAATGAATATGAGACCAAAGCAGAAAAAAGACGCTTGAGACGCTGCAGTTGACAGTCATCACAAATAAATGTTATTAAATATCATTCAAAATGTTTTTTTTTTTAAATGATATAATTATATTTTTCAAAAATATAATTAATATAAAAAATGGTGTATGTGTATATGTATTATATTTATAAAAAATGAAATTAGCTATATTTTTTAAATATAAAATGTTTACTAAAAAGTGAAATAAATATGAAATAAATGTATTTAATATAAATATGAATTATAATAATACAAAAAATAGTTTAATACAGATAAAGATGTAAGAAGAAGTGAATGTGCTTTTTCTGCATTTTGATGAAAGATTTAGCATTTATATTTATACATTTGGCAGGCGCTTTTATCCAAATTGTGTTCAGCCCAGTCAGACTCTGTGTGTCTATTTGAATGGTAATCTTTCACCTCTATTGCTTTTCTCATGTCTTTAGTGGTGCACTTCCACCAAATTGGCTGCATTAAAGTTCCACATTTCATCAGAACACGGCAGTCGAAGTATCTTATAAAAGCTGAAAATTCAGGCCCATCCTTCAGAATTAGACATGCTTTTGTTTGGCGATTATTAACCCAAGTCGTTCCCTCTCGGCCGGAGCCACCAGCTGCTTGGTTTCCTCAGGTGAGAGCGAATGAACAACAAGCCCATCAATATTGAGCCGTCTAGCTGTCGCTTCCCCACCAAGTTAAACGCTTCAATTTACCCACAGATACTGTATCTGCCCAATTAACTGACCCGGTATGTCTTCCCTCATAGAAACCTTCATTTCATTTTTAAGATGAAAGAAAAAAACAAAACACTGAAACATCAGTCCAGCTAGAATTCCAATACTAAAATTACTTAAACTTAAGCTGAAAAAAATAAAAAATAAAGTAAATAAATAAATATATATATATATATATATATATATATACATACACTAGTGATATATATAATATGTGTATATATATTATTTATTTAAATAATAAAAACTAAAATAACAATAAGCA
>JAUMHI010000033.1:16242925-16257750 GCA_032359435.1 Enteromius unitaeniatus
TTAAATAAATACTGTAAATATGGTGTCCCTACTTCGCGGATTTTCACCTATCGCGGCCAGGTCTGGAACGCATCTACAGCGATAAACGAGGGATCACTGTATATATGTCTGTCTATTTTTACATTTAAATTTATTCATTTACCAGACAAATTTCTCCAAAGAGACTTGCAGTTGAGAAATACTGTACAATAAGAGATTCTTCATGCAAAGATGCAAATAAACCCAGGAAATGCTTGCAATAACAAGTTTTAGCCTTTTTTTCAGATTAGTACAAGCTAGCCAGGGAAAGAGAAAGCAAAGTTCTCATGCTGCTGCATTCTGAATCATTAGAGATTTGTCTGTACATGACAGAAGTCCAACCAGACGAGCAGAGTCCAGTCAAGAGATGAACATGCTCTGTTAGGAAGGGCCTGATCTTGATGAGGTAAAGGTTGATGAACCTAACTGGATGGTATGGAAGAAGCTCAGTCTTTGTAGGTGGCTGTAGGTGATGTCGAGATGTCCGCCAGGCAGTCCAAATTCTGTGCAGCTAGTGTTGGATCATCGGGTTCAAATGAGAGATGTGTGTCATTGGTGTAAGAGGACCCATTGAAGTAGTGTATTTAGAGAAGAGGAGGGAACTCCAGTGAACACTTGATATGCTTTGGAAACCTATCCTCCCCATGTCACTTTTTTAAACCTGAACTGTGTGTGTGTTTACCTCCGTTTTCATTCCTGGACTTGTTTCAATGAACTCACGTCTCTGCCCATCTCATTTGTTGTCATAGTGTTTCATTGTTGTCTCCACCCACCTTGTCTGTTGCCTTCACCAACTCCCTCCTCCCCTTAGTCTTGTTAGCATGTCTGTATAAAAGTCCCGTTTATTTCCTGTTTAGACACTGGTCAATGTTGGATGTATCCTGTGTTCTCCCTTTGTCAAGCCATTCGTGGTTTTCCTTGTTTCCCTGTGTTTTGGATTGACTGTTGCCGACCCACGCTTCTCCTTCTGGATTATTCTCTTGCCTTTGCCTCTGATGTCCCCGGTGCTGCTTGTTTGACTCTGCCTGTTTCTACGCTGTGATTACCCTGTGTGTAATAATAAGGCCTGCAGATGGATCCGTACGTTTCCCATCGTCTGATTCATGACAGTCACATGTTCCCACAAAGAACATGCATATGCAAAATGCATATACTTTCTTACAGCTAAGTTAATGTGCATCAGTTTGTGCCTGTGAACATTCCGATTTAAACTAATTCTGATTTAAATTTGCAGTTGAAGGTTTGTCCTAATTTTTCTTCCACATCAACGAAAACGTTTGGTTTCCGATAAATTGTTTTGGGAGAAATGGTTCATTAAATCTTGAATAGGTGGTTACAGCAGCATTTCCCAAATCTGCAGCACTGCAGCACAAATATATAGTTATATTTTTATCAGAGTGGTAAATTGTGTGCAATGAGAGAGAAAGACTGGGGGCTGCAAAACAATATATTAAAAATAAGTGTTCTCGCCGAATGCACATAAAAAATACACATTAAATGTTTTCTAATCAACCAAACGGGGCAGTTTTTTTTTTATGAATCAATCAAACTGAGGTGACTCACTCATTCACCGGACCTTAATTTGATCATGATTTATGGTCCAATCATGCAGTTTGGAAGATGCAGTTTCATTCAGCTCGTCCATTAAACCATAAACACCTCTTATGCTTGTAATTATTCCTTAAAGCCTGATTGATTTTCTTTCCTTCACTAAATTTGATCGCATCAGCGTTTCCATTAAAATCGCTTTTGATCTGCAGAATGAATGCTTGAGTAATGATGCATACTTAAATAAACGCTACCAGCATCTCTCTAATTGACAATTGACTTTTCATAAATGCATACGATAAAAGCTTATTTGCACACACATAAAATGACAACCGATGTGATTTTTATATATAAAATGTTTATTTGCACCCCTTCATTACTTGTCCGTATATAAGAGAGAGTAACAAAATCCAAATATGCAATCCATTTAGTATTTTTTTTTTCTTAAAAAAAAAAAGAAAACAAACAAACTGTAAGGCATGTCTGCTTGCACGACATAAACGTCGCATTAAAACTTCACCTATAGTAGCTCAAAGCAGCGTGCTTCAGTAGGAACAACGTTCACTTTCAGACCACAATCTTCTCAAAGTGTTTCAAACATGTATTTGACATGGCTTGTACTTGTTTACATGTAAACGTTTTTCTTTTTTTTCTTGTTTTGTCACTCATATAAAGATCTAAGTGTGGAACTCAACTTCAAAGTGCAATGTGGAAAAAGAAAGCAAAACTATAGAAACAGATTCACTCAGAGTGCTTGGATCTGGTTTGTATCCATCAAACACATTACAACATGAAAAAAAAAAACATTTGTCCATTTGACGGATGGACAGCTTAGTCTTCGCATCCTCAGAGACCAATAAAATAGGTGATACCGTTCAATCGATATCATCTCCGCACAAAAGAGAAAAGCCAAATACATTCAGACCACAAGTAGAAACACGCAGGCTATTAGGAAAAGTTTTACATGACATGCTTCGTCTTCAGATTCTGACAGGAGGGCACAAGAACAGAGGGCAATGGAAGAGAGAAGACAGAGAAAACTGCGCTAACGTGCCCCTTCCTGATCTATTGTATATAGCAACCAGCCCATTTGAGACCCTCAACCACTTTTGATTTCCTTGAAGTTAATATCTGAAGAACATTCATGAATCATGTCTTTTAAAAATCATTCTGTGTGTTTTTTTTTCTTTCTTCTTCTTCTGCCTGTACATCTCACACTTAAAGTCAAAATAAATTTACCCATTTTACTTCCATTGTGTTACTTTTAAGTGAGAAAAGGGGGAAAAAAAGATTTAAAAAATCTTGATTTTAACGTGAATTTAGCCCTTGTGTTGTGTCATTTTGACCTGATTTTTAATAAAAATGACTGATGTGACAATTTCAAAATAGATGTATAAATAAATAAAAAAATGTAACAATTTTTTACGAAGTAAAAAATGATATAAACAGTTTAATAATAATAAAAACAAAAAGAAAAGAAAAAAACAATATTTTGTTGCTAAACAAAATAATTTATAAAAAAATAAAAATAAAAAATAAACATTTGTGTGTAAGCAATATTAACAAAACCTGGGCTAACTGAAAAAAAAGCATGTTGGCAAAAAATATTGAATCCAAGATATGGTGATAGCACAATGACAGATTTACCAGCAATTTTGAATAAATCAGTCATTTCTGACGAGGAACACCAAATTAGGCAAAGGATTTTCAGCACAACACAAGGGCTAGGAAGATGTTATTGTGAATAGGGTTCAAAATCTGACTTCATGTTGACTTTAAGACACAGCTATGTGTTCGACCTTTCCTCAACGTGCCCTCTCTCTTGGCTCACTGAATTTCTCATTACCAAAACCCACTGAGGTGCTTTCTGAGCCTTTCTGGGAAGACGAAAGTACCCAGGCATGAGCAAAAAGCACATCGTCTTCTGTTGCCTGTCCTGCCTTCAAAACCAGACGCAGTGGAGCATCACCTGACTCTCTCACATTTCATTTCCAAAGCTGTTTGTGCGTCTATATTCCACACACCACCCGCCCTCACAGACGCTTGAAATCAACCTTCACGCATCTATGAGAAGAGGACATTAGAGGATCTTTTAGCATCTTTGCGTTTCAATGATGACAAGAGCAGGATGTTTTAGCAGGCGGCTTTGAACATAAAGCACAGCTTTATGGTTCTGGATGAATGCACGGCGTTCTTTCATAAAACACAAGTTGTTTGGAGAGGCTGTCATAAATCGATACATTAACACATGCCAGCATTCATAACGGGAGGTCTGAGCTATTAAACTGGTAATTCTGTCAGCTTGTTCAATGTATACATTGGACTTGAATTGCACTGGATTGGGAACATTCATAACTACAGATACAAGTCAAACCAGGAAAGTACCCTTAACATTCAAAGCGACTCAAACTCAATGGGCCTTGTTTGTGAAACTTAAGCAGAACAATGTAAATCTTTCAGAACTTTTGAATGCAATTCGCCCAAAAACTAAAGTTTCAGATTAAACATGTAGATGTTTATTCAACCGAATTGGAGAAATGCAGTATTGCACCACTGGTTCAGAAATGGATACTCTGGAGTGAATGGGTGCCATCAGAAGTCCAAAATAATGCTTAACAGGGAAAAAAATCCATCTCCTGTTATCTCTCATGTCAAAATACACACACATATTTCTTCATGTTTCGGCTTGTAAACAGTGCTTGATCTGTGCAGATATCTCTCCTGATTCAGATCAGATTACTTTTTAACTGCAGAAAAAAATATTATTCATATTATATCATGTTTTTATCAGCGGTTTGGACTCTCATTCTGACGGCACCCATTCACCGCAGAGCATCCATTAGTAAGATAGGGATACAATGCTACATTTCTCCAATTATTTCCTAAACACCAATTCAAAGAAACATTTTGCATGTTGCATCACATAAAATAGAGGTTTTATATACCATTTATTCAATTTACACATAAATTTAATCAATATTTTGTTTCACGAACAAGGCCTGCTATTTATTTTGTAAATGTAAATGGTTATACGTGAAACAATGATATGGTGAGTTACATATAAAGACTGAAAAAAATAATACAATACAAAAGCTGTTGGTAAGCAAATGAGGGTTGTGCATACATAATCCATTATTATGATGAGTATATAAATGAGCATAAGGAACATGAATCAGTCGGGTTTAACACTGGCTTTTCGGTAGAAAAACTATCCCAAATCAGAATTACATGGGTATGGAAATTCAGTGAGAAAATTCTTTTAAAGTAGCCTTTCAGGCACATCCGAAAAGAAAATATTTGTTAAATAAATGAACAGGTTTGAAAGAGCAAAAAACATCATTCTTTGCAAGAGCTATTTTGTTTGATACGCGCTTTTGAATAAAAGTTGCTACCTGGTAAAGCCAAAATATAGAATTATATTAGAAATATAAATAAATCTTTCTCTGTAAGAAACCATTTTTTTAACTAAAACCTTTATATATTAAGATATGGATCATTAATTTTGATTTAAGCAGGAGCAGCCCTCTGTAAAACTCGACCTCTACGCTCACCTAAAACCATCTGAAGTCGTAGAAAATGAACCATCAGCCTCGTAAAATAACAACAAAACACTTCAACAGAAGAGTAAAAGCGTTAAAATCGTGTGGAAATCACAGTTAAAAACATTTACTCATGACCTCCCCATGCATTCTCACAGTGGTACATAAACGAGTTGATTCATATAGATTTTTATTCGTACTTTTTTTTTTTTTCTTTATAACGTCTGCTTTTTAATCGCACAATGAAGTCGGGAGGGGCGTAACACTAAAAAAAAAAGAAAAAGAAAACAAAAAAGCATATTTTTTCATCTCACTTTACGCAGTATAAAAGGAAAACAAAAATAGATTTTCATATTTTCCCATTCTTTCCCGAAAAAGTAAAAGCGATCCCATTTGCACGGTGACCACTTTTCATTCCGAAAAGTTAGCTTTTCTTTTAACTTCATTTAGAAACGAGAGCAGTTGGCTTCTGATTGCACCAAGCATTCTTTGGAACAAGCAGGATGCAAAGGTTTCCTCCTCACGTCTAGTTAGCTAGCTGGCTCTCCTTTTTTCATGGGCTTTTTCTTGCTATGTTTTTGGAAAACGTCCGGTCCACTTAGGGAAAGGCTAACAGCGCGAGCAACGCTGCTTCTGTCTTAAGTGTCCGTGTGGCTGCGTGCCGCCTCCTGCCATTATCTCCACCGCAGCAGCAGAAGCAGCCACGTGAGGGCCGTGGCGGCGGAGAGTAACCGCAGCGAAGGCCTCTGCTGGGGGCCCGCCGCATCTGCTGGGGGCTGAGGGTCGCTCTTGTCTGCTTCCAGCATCGGCGGCTCCGTGTGGACCACTTCTGGCTCTGTGGTGAAGCCGCTTCCGCTGCCTGAGCCGCTCTCCTCATCACCTGGAGCACAGAGACACACACCAATCAGCATAGTTTTATAACAGCAAACGCCGCACCAGCTTAAAGGCCAAAGCATAATTTGGCCATCTGCGTTATGTCATTACAGTCATTAGGAGGGTCTTGTGGACACCCGCACACCCTGTCCATGTGCAGGCAATTTTTCAAGTCCGCATACAACAGTGTATGTGTATTGTATATTTAATGTGTGGTTTTTAAATGGTGTAATAACTCAATAAAATTTTTATAGATTAAATCTATACATTTAATATTGTAATTAAATAAATACATTTATTTTTAATATCTTTTGTTCAATTTTGTAACTTATTTTATGCATTAATTTCTTTTTCATTATTTTACTATATTTGAATGTAATAATTGTGTTTATTATTCTATTTCATATATACTATTCAAATATTATAAAATGTATATTAATTTTCTAATTATTTTTTATAATGCTTTTAATTTTTTGTACGTGGTAAACCATATTTATTTATTTGTTTGCTTGTTTGTTAGTTCATTTGCATCAGTTTACTGATTTCTTGAATGATTTTTAGCTGGTCCCTACATAGGTCTTCAGTTACTCCCGACAAACTCGATGCACCTGAGGACGAGAATATTCCTGGCCCCGACCCTCCATTATCATAATTCAGCTTCCTGTTGGTGTGAGTTTGTGACAGATGAGGAATCTCATTTCACTGACTCTGGCAGAGGGTCTAGACGGTGTGTGACGCTTTCTGACGCCGTCAAATGATTAATGGGGCCGGCGGGCGGCCGTTTGAGGGATGGGCTGGCCTCTTTACGGGGAATAACACATGCTGGAGAAGGTTTGCATCAGAAAAAGGGTGTAAATGTGCATGCCGGTTTGGGCTTATTTTTATCTGCGCAATTGAATCTATTTTCATCTATGCATTATGCCTTTAAGAAAGTCAGATCTAAAGTAGGTCGAAGCCAAAATAAGTGTCAATAACAGAGCTTATGGTGCATGACATAAATACTAATGTGTCTGCTTGAGAACAGAGTGGTGCATTCAGAGAGATGACTTCTTCACCTTTGAGTTGTTTGTGCCCCTCAATATTGCACTGAAAAGTAAACATAAACTTTAATATAGGCTGTGAGTTCTCCAACTTACGAAATCGAACAACTGGAAAGTTGGATAAAAGCCATTTTTATATATTTTATATATATATATATATATATACACACGTGTATGTATGTATGTATGTATATGCATGTATAACAATTCTTTTGAATCTTTTACAAATAATTTTTCATATTTTAAATTTTCATTTGTATTTATTTAATGCTCGTCAAATTGGTTTTTAGTATAATATATAATATTTCCAGTTGATTCCCATTAGAGTAACTTCAGGTAAAATTACATTATATTATTAATGTACGCTTTGTCTTATTTTGTGAAAACTGTATATAGTGGAAAGTTTTCACTGATATTTTTGAATATTTTTTTTCTAAAGAAAGCAACTCACTGGAGTCCTGGAAGTAGACATCTTTGCCATTGTAGGCGTTTCTCAGCTTGTTGGTCATCACTCTCAGGGTCATGATCTGCTGTCTGATGAAGGTGTCTGGTCTTGTGATGTCCACTTCCACCTCTGGGTTGTTGAGCTGGTTCGTGAGGCCGTCTTTTACAACTTCAGGGAAATATCTGGAAATCAGCATGCAAACATTTGGTGAGGATATTATATTTACAGACTTTTACAGTCTGGGTTCAACAAACACAAATTATCCACTTTTTTCAAATCTGTGATTTGATCAAGAACTAAAAAAAGTTGAGGGACTTTCAAATGCAGTTGCAATTGTGTGAAAAAAACACAAATTAAACATAAGTAAAAATGTATGCAAGTGCAATCAGGCAAAAACATTTACATTATGTGCCCCGAAATGCTTGTTCTCCAGCCGATTATAATGAACCCCTAATATTTAGTTGCATTTGTTATGGTGTTGTTGTTGAGTGGAGCATGACCCCATCAGGAGACTTCAGCAGGATCAGCACCTCTCACATTCACATTAACATGCCCTGCAGCTCTACACTGTGTGCAAAATGACTTCATTTGCAATATTCACTTGCAGCGCGTGCATCAGAAGTCAGCGTTTTTGCGTTGCCCCGCGCTGTAGAACACAAGAATAATGGCAGACTGCAAGCTGCACTTTCACCTATAGCGTGAAAATCACCTTGCTCCAAAAGGTGCAAACATTACTAGATATGCATTTCTTGAAGGAAATGTTGTGCTTGCAAAGCAGCTAATAAAAGTGTTAAAGTCTCAGTTAAGGAAATCGGAAACACTTTTAATAAGTTAAAATAAGTTACATTTTCTCAAAAAAAAAAAAGGCATTAGGGTGATCTGATATAATACTATTACTACTAATAATGAAAAGTTCATTTATGCATTTTTAAATGTAATTACTTGTGTTGCTTTCCAGGAAATATATATATATATGTATGTGTGTATCTATATATATATCTATATATATATATGCATATATATATATATATAGATACACACATATATATATATATATAGATATATATATATATACACACACACACACACACATATATATATATATATATATTTTAAATATAAGATTATCTTTTGAGTGATCTGCACAAGGAAGTCTGTGGAGTCATATACCATGTTTTCCTTTGCTAAATTTCTGCCACTTTATCTGAACAATGTGAGGCAGTATAAACACATGTTGCGGCAATATTCATGCAACCAACTCTATTGAGATCTAATCTCCTAATAAGCACTTCAGCAAGAGGTAATTGTTTGTGCCTAATTAATATTTCAGGTGGTGCTTTGTGAAAAAATAAATGAAACTTGTTGAAGGCTCCCAGGTTGCGGCATCGCAAATGTTCTCCTATTCAAATGCAATCCATGTGGTTTTTAACCAGTAATTAGCCAATTATGAGACCGGTGTAGTCTGTGGAGACCAGATCTGACATACTGCATATATATATACTGCATATAAATCACATGTATTTCAGCTCTACCAAGTCGTATCATTTGTGTTAATTTGTCTTTTAGGAGCTCTAAAAAAGCCTTTCTTCACACAGTACGGGTCATTTACATGATGAGGCCGCTTGGATAGAAAATGAAACACATCTGATATCGCACCATCTGCTGATATTATCACTTGTAGAGGATTGAAAGCGGACGGGTTTTCTGCCAAGCCGTCTGGCTCATTGTCAAGGGCGGGCAGACGGAGTGACAGACATCACAGCGTGTTCATGAGAACTGAGATGAACTGAAGAGACAAACTACTCTAAAACCACAGGCCTGTCAGTCTTTACAAACCCTTTACTGATTTGTATTACATATTCATCTGTTTAGTCTTGCAGTATTTAAAGAATAAAAATAAATAAATCACACTAAATGAATGTGTTGCATTGATAACTTTTTCAGCGTGCTTGCTCCAAACAATATTAACTTATTAAACTTATTAAAAGGTGTTTTTAAAACACAAAGTGGCATAGTTGTTATGAACGCAACATCTCAACATCACATATCAACATACACAACCATTCAAAGGTTTGACTGACTAACTGATTTGTTTCTTTATAAAATTAGCAAATAAATGAACTTCCTCTCATTAAGGCTGCATTGCATTAACTTAATCAAAACAAAAACAAAACAGCAATATGATTCATTTTTTACATTCATAATAGCTGTTCTCTTTTTGATTTTTGAATGTACGGTAATTTACTGTATGTAGAATGTAGAAAAAAAATCATTTATTTCAGTATATTTTTTAATTTATTAACATTAGAAACAGCAGCTAGTTTCTGCCTTCATTTAACTTAATTTAATTTTACATTTTTAAACAAACTTAAACTATTTTTTACCCAGAGTAAAATAGTCAGAAATGGATAAGTGTCATTACAAATTTAATTTAATTTCCCTTTAACAATCTTGTTTGTTTTAACAAACAAACTTGAACTCAGAAATGATTAAGAGTTATTTCTGATGGAGTTGAACTGAATTGAATGGAATTTAATTTAAAATTTGCAAACATTCAATTCAATGTTTAATTATTTATTCATGGTTGGTTAATGCCAACCAACAGACAGCAACCTTCTATTGTGCCAAAAGCGTGTTTTGTGTTTTCCTATGACCTATTATCGCTAAAACAATTACTGCGGAAGGTGTCATTGAAGCACAACAATCTGCAATGCGACTCGAGGGAGTGTGTCTGAAGGTGACCGCCGTACCTTCCCTTTGTGTGACTGTTCCAGCACTGCTCCTCATCTGGGTCAGTCACTTCGTCCTCTGCACAGATGCTGTCTGGCAGCGACGACCAGAATTTCTTCGACTCCTTCAGCTTCTCCTTAATGTCGATCACCTGGAATCACGCACAGAGAGTTGGTTCAGCACACGCAGCACCACTAAAATACCTTGAGAGAATGAGGATTTCAGCACATTTTGAACCGAGGGATGGATTGACTTGGGATTATTATAAAGAAGGAGGAAGATGAGGCCAACAATTTGCATGGAAATCTCATTCCGGCTCGCCACACAGCTCACTTTTTCAGTTTTAACACTGTTAGATAATTCATTGGGGACCAGGTGCAAGTCTAATCCTCCACTAAGCTGTTCTGGTATTTTTTTTTTTAACCACCAGGAAATACGGATTTTCTGAACGGCATCGCTGGAATCTCTTCTCAATCCACCATGGTGTAGTGAGAGGTTTATAAATTGGACTTATTTGCAGGCATTATGCCAAGCTTTATCTGTAAAAATTGCCTATAAATGTCTAGTCCATTGTTAGACGCGTCACTAGCTGTCTGTTTCACTCATAACATGCCTTATTAAATGGTAACTGCTCTTCAACTCTGTAGACAGGCTATTCCTGCTATTTATTGGCTAGCTGTGCTTAGGGCAAACATCACCATTACTTAAAATTGGGAAACCGATTCCAACAACCAACAAATTGTAATTGTACAGCGCTTGCAACTTTTGTATCACTTTTGAATCACTTTCAATGACTCTGTCGGCCAGTTACATCATTGCACCGGTTGGTGGTGACAAATGACCACATTCTTTCAAACGATTTGCTCAGAAACACAAACTATACACACACAGCTATAGTGTGTCTTTAGTGTGTCACTGAATCATTCACTCAACCAATTTGATTAAAACCAATTTATTATAGAACAAAACAGGTAAATTAAATCTTATAAACGCATTTAACTTCAAACTATTCCTTCTGGACAAAATATATGTCCTCTGTCCGTGATGTTGCTTCCTCCAGTGAAAAAGTTGAATCATTCAATCAACCAATTTGTTAAATATATATATATATATCTCAATCATCACAGAATAAAACACTTTAAAACAGAAACATATTTGTATAGGTACAAAGCAACTGGTGGCATTTCTGATTTATTAATTCATTCAAAACACTGATTCAACCAGGAAAAAAGCATGCAAGCTTCTGACACAAGCATTCACCAAAGATTTCCAGGGATAAAACAACTGGGTGTTGTTATAAGTGACTCATTGAATCATTCATTCACTTTATTCAGCCAAAAACTGATTCATTTAGGAACAAGGCATATAAGTGTTGCAGCATTAACTTAACTTATAAACTGAAGCATTTACGAGCACTGATTCACAGGGATAATACTTCTGGGAATCATTACGAATGAGTCATTGAATCCTTCATTCAATCAATTCATTTAAAACTGAAGCATTCATGAGCATGAATTTACTCAGGGACAAAGCAAATGGCAGTCTTTACGAGTAAGTCGTTGAATTGATTATTCAATTGAATAAAAAAAAAAATGCTGAATCATTCAGGAAGGAAAAGAGCTACATCTTGTTCAGAGATGCACAACTCAAACTACTTGAGAACCAAAACTAACTAGCAATATTGTCGCCAAAACTGTAAGAAACTGAACCAATTGTTTACTGATCTGCTGTTAAATTGTTTGAATAATAGTTTGTTTCATAACTCAGGCCGCAGCTTTTGTGCTACAGACATGAATTATGTAGTTTATGTGGCTTAATGAATTATGCCATTACGATAAGGGATGTTTTTTTTTTTCCCTGATGGACCATAAAACAAAATAATTTAATGAAATTGTCATGCATAGCATCACAGCACAGCTTTTTTTTAAACAGAAAAGAACTGCTAACCGGGTACATTTTTGCGTTGCTGGAAAAGTCTATGAGTTGAACAGATTGCTTTAAAGATTTCGGAGTTTAGGAGATAATATACTTGTATTTTCCTCTTTGTATAAGGTGTAACTTTTAGGTCAAAGTAAAATGGCCTCAGATGGTCTTCATTCAAGCAAAGGTGTACTCTATTATTTATCTGCATTATACTCTCAATGCCTTTTGTGCAAGAGTAAATTAGCTCATGCCGAGACATTACAGAGACATCGATAAAATCTTGCCTTCTGGTACATCACCAGATCTAAGCACAGAGCCTCAGACGTGTGCAGATTGATTTTATTAATGAAGTGCACCGCACTCCAGAAAGCAAACAGATTGATGCTTATCAGTGCAGGGTTCTGACTGATCTGATGGGAGATACTGTATATGCTACACAAATCGTAGGAAATACCTTGTCATCTGACTTGAGTAAGGGGCAAACCCAATTCTTCACTCTTTTAACATTCTATAAAAAATGCCAGAATTATGGAAATGCTTTAAAAACCTTTTAGTAATCACTTAAATTGTTTTTTCCATCAGAACAGATTTGAAGACAGAATTGGTCTCTGCAGTGAATGGGTGCCGTCACAATGAGAGTCCAAACAGCAGATACAAACGTCACAATCCACAAGTAATCCACTCCACTTCAATCCTTCAATTAACATTTTGAGAAACCAAAAGCTGTGTGTTTGACATTTTTAACTTCAAACCATTGCCAAATATGAGTTGCTTCCTCCACTAAAAAAGTCTGAATCAGGAGAGAAATCTGCACAGATCAAGCTTTGTTTCCAAGCCGGATTCGGATTCTATTGTGCGAGACATTAAGATATGTATGGATTATGAACAATGATGGTCAAAACTCTTAATGATAGATGTTAACTGATGGAGTGGTGTGTACTGTATTGCGTGTGGATTGTTGTAATGCTTTTATCAGCTGTTTGGACTCTAATTCTGATGGGACCCATTCACTGCAGAGACAGTGATGCTATGCTGCATTTCATCTACATCTTGGATGGCATTCATTTATTTTTTTTATTTTGGATGCTTAGATATTGTTTTACTGGAAATTTAAATGAAAAACTGGCCAAGGTAAGGGTTTTACTTCATTGCAGTAAATCATTTTCTGCTGTATGATTGCATTACATTGAATGCAGCTTGATCCTTGATGTAGAGTTGCTTTTTTTTGAGCTATTTTCTGATATTAGTCATGTATTAGTACCCTGGAAGAATCATTACGCAATTCGCCATAAATACCTCAAGCAAAGTGACATTAATTCTTGTTGGCACAGGAAACCTGTACACATCCTGTATGTGTCATCATGCGAGTATATTAGGTTTCTGACAAATAATAATGATATAATGTGATTAAAAGGTGCCGGATGTCACGTTCTGCAGAAATAAGCTGCACTAAATGACGCCGAGGTTATCTGCCGAGTCAACAGCAACAGCCAGAGGCACGACATTAAAGAATGTGTATTGACGGCGTGTCAGAGTTGGAGACCGCTTTGCCCTTTTTGAAGTGCTAATCTGTGAGCACGGGCTGCAGAGATCTGGAGCGCTTTCACACCGAGCTTTTGGTTAGCATTCAGAAGTTGTTAGGCTGGATGCTGATATTAACACCTTAACGTGGATGCTTTAGGAGGGTGTCGAGATTAACACGCATGATGGAATGTACAGAAAAGGTGGCTAAAATTAGGATGTTTTTTGCTAGATTTAGTTCATGTGGGATTAGATAAATCTTATGTAACAAATAGACGGACGAGCAGTTTCTTCTTGAGTAATGGAAAAGCAATTAAATAGACAGCATGGATGGGTCTTTAAAATCAGTAGTGATTTTACAGTAATAAGTAAACATATATTGTAGTACAATTAATTAAGTATTATATTTCTTTTTGTCCATGTATAAGCCTTGACATGAAACAGTCAAAAACTTTATTGTGTAAACTGTCAAAAAGGCCCGTTCAACGTACAATATTGTTCTGTTTATTATTAGCACATGCCGCAGTTTTGTTTATTTTGAGCTGAAAATAAAAGTGATTCCAACAACATTGTTTCTCTGTGCCTCTAATTTCAATTCAAGTATATCATTACAATTCCTCAAGAGTAATCATTTTAGCATTTTACGTAGCATCTGTGTGTCAAATCTTTCTTATATAAATTGTAGCACTCTGCATGATTTTTGTTGTTTTAGAGCGTTAATCAACCATAAAACCATAAATTCACATTGTGTAAATTAGCACAACATGATACTGTTTGCATCATTAGTAGTTTTGCAACTGTTTGCGTACAGTAAAATCCTGCAACACTTCACTAATCATAAAATGCAGAAATTGAAACATGAATGCAATTTACACAGAAATTTGTTTGCGAATACACATGTATTTTGAGTTTGAAATGTTTTTTTGCATGTGCTCAGAACAACATCAAACAACGCGTTTTGATTTGCACAACATATCAAAGTTAAAACTGCTATTCAGCTGCTATCCTTCTGCAGGTCGTTGCATAAACACCACTGAGGCAAAGGTGAAAAAAATACATTTCATTCACGCAAACATTTCTTTCCAGCAAGACCACTAGATGCTGCTGCACCTCTGAGAGAGAGAGAGAGAGAGAGAGAGAGAGAGAGAGAGAGAGAGAGAGAGAGAGAGAGAGAGAGAGAGAGAGAGA
>JAUMHI010000033.1:16262290-16280696 GCA_032359435.1 Enteromius unitaeniatus
ATTACATCAAAGTTGGATCAGCCTGTAGTGTGTTTTTCCACTTCAATTTTGAGTGTGACTCCAAATCCAGACCTCCACGGGTTAATATATTTGATTTCCATTGATATTTTTTGTGTGATTTTGTTGTCAGCACATTCAACTATGTAAAGAGCAAAGTATTTAATAAGAATATTTAATTCTTTTAGATCTAGGATGTGTTATTTCAGTGTTGCTTTTATTTTTTTGAGCTGTGTATGAATCAACTACTCATGTGCAAGAAAACAGTTAATTATAAATTCCTTATATTTGTTTCAAGTGACTGACATATTCTACAAGAACTATAGAAAAAACTACATATTTTAAGGTTTTACCAGTCTAACAAATTATCTAATTTATATTATTTATAATATAGTAATGTGTACAATAAATAAACATTTTAGATTTAGTTTTTTTACCAGCCTGTTTTGCATGTGTATTGCTTTTTAAAATGAATGCTTTTATTCAGTAAGCATGCAATAAATTGATCAAAAGTAAGGGCATTCATAATATTGCAAAATAGTATTTTGTTTATCATTATTTTTCTATTATTTATTCAGGGTGCTGAAAATTAAACTTTGCATTACAGGAATAAATTACATTTTAAAATATATGAACATAAAACTGTTATATAAATAACAATAATATTACTAATAAATTTATTATATATTTAAATAAATACAATTCAGCCTTGGTGAGCAGAGATGACTTCTTTCAAAAAATAATTTAACCCCAAATTTTTACAATGAAAATGCCACAGCAAATCCATTTTCTTCTTGGCACTCTTTTTGATTTTATGATCAAACTCCAGAAATGAGCACAGCAGCCCCTGGACGCCCAGATTAAGGGCACGACTTAGCAAGTTGCCATCACAATGTCAAAACTCTATAAACACACGCATGTATCCAGATGAGACGGTCCTCACATTGCACTGTCTAGTCATCTGCTTTCTCATGAAAGCACCAGTGAACCGAGTGACACAGTTGAGGCCGACCCTCCACAATAATTCAGCTCTTTTTACAGCCCGTCTTCTTGACGTTCGCAGCCAAGAGCTGAAAGCCAACCCCAACAGGATGAGCTGCGAGTGATGTAGCCTCTTTCTTTTTAGTGCCTGTCACTGTGGACGCTTGTATATCAGCGCAGAGCTTTAACGTTTCGTTGAACGTTTTAATTACAGCCACTTTCGCTAGCAAAACAGTAGCACTTAAGCGTGTGAGAAGAGAAAACAACTGCTTTGTTGTGACTAAATGATCTGGTTTCCCTTTACAGCTTTCGACACTGTTAATCAAAACACCCTGGGTATTTTATCCAAACATGAAAGTGTCTGTGTTTTTCATCAGATATTGAGATTGTAGCATTCCATCACATGCTCAGCAATGGATATTCTGCAGTGAATGGGTGCCGTCAGCATGAGAATTCAAACAGCTGATAAAAACATCACAAGCAATCCACTCCACCAGTTAATGTCTAATGAAGTGAAAAGTTGAGTGTTCGTAAGAAACACATCCATCATTAAGATATTTTTAACTGTCACTTCTGGCCAAAATGTGAGTCCATAATCCATAAAAATACTTTTATGCACTTCCTTAAAAATTAAAATCCACCAATATATTTGTTTAGAGCTGTTTTGGACTGTGCAGATCCAAATCTGCAACTGTGCAAATCTGTGCAGATTTCTATTCTGATTCAGAACAATTTTTTTTCACATGGAGGAAGTGTTATGTATTCTGGACTTATTTTGAAGTTACAACGATAGATTAGTTTCTTGTTTCTTTGCTTTTGGGGTTTCAAGACATCAGCTCATGGGCTGGGGTCTATTTTTTATTTTATTTTATTTTGTTCATTTTTATCAGCTGTTTAGACTCTCATTCTGATCCTAATCTTGGATGGCCTGAGGGTGAATAAAGATTCAGCCAATGTGCATTTTTAGAGAAATACTCCTTTAAATGATTGAGTCCAGAAGTGGACTGATCCTTGAGGCCGATTTAAATAAGCTCAGATTCTGTCTGTCTAGTAGAAAATGTTCAGCTTTTGATCAGCTAATATGATAATAAGTCATGTCCATAGCTACATATTTTTCAAATATGTGGCGTAAAGGTCAAAGAAATCCATCTTCATTTTAATGCAGACTAAAAAAAACCGTGTTCAACAGTAATTGTTTTGAAATGCATTGTTAAAGGTGATGGATTCGTTACAAGGAGTGCTTTAAAGAGCATAAACTTAGAGACACAATTTCTCTCATTTCCACATAATATGACTGTTTTCAACACTGCTGATCATACTGAATGTTTGTTGATCGCGTGATACTTTTTTATATTTATAGTAGGTAACTTCAACCATACTGGCAAACATTGTGAGCATAATAACATGAAAACCACAAAAAAATCATTTTAAATAAACACAAGAACAATAAAGGGTGCTATTATGAAGAAGTCCAGCAAAAAGATATATTCACTGTTTAAATCTCTTGCCCTGAATACCAAGACCCTTGTTATTAAAAACACTGTGTACTCTGTTTGATCCAAATGTGAATTTTGAGCTCCCTGTTGAGCTTTTCTTCTTTAAATAAACTTGTTCGTTGTTCCCGTCTGGAGCATGGAAATGATAGATTGATGTCTGTTTTGTTCATTTTAAAAGCAGTCAAGTGTTATACTTTCCTGTCTTGTATTCCAACCAAACTCAAGCTACATTACAAACTATTCTAAACACTGCGGCACAAACACAGACAAAGAACAACTGTCTCCTTTCATTGGCATTTCAATATTGACATTACATAGAAATCGAGTTTATATTAATAAACACAATGCCATTCAAGAGTAAGATTTTTAAATGACATCTCTCATGCTGATCTATGCGAAACTTATTTGTTTAAAAAATATATAGTAAAATAAATAATTCTAATATGCTGATTTTCTACTCAAACATTTCTAATTACTATCATTGTTGACAGTTGTGCTGCTTAACATACATATATATATATAAGCCTAAAAATAGAATGCAAAAAAAAAAAATTAAACATATATATATATATATATATTTGTTTATTTTTTTTTGCATTCTATTTTTAGGACTACTTAATCAGCAACAAATTTCTAAAGAACAGCATTTGTTTTGAAACAGAAATATTTCACTTTATTTTGATGGTCCCTTTAGCGTATTCTGTTGATTATCAGTAACATTGCACCTACATATCTACTAACTCTCAATAGAGTGCTAGCGGAGTGTTAGTAGACTGGTAGGGTCAGGGTTAGAGCAAGTTGATATGTACTTTTACTTTAGTCAGTAGAGCGTCTTTTGGGAGACCATCACAATACAGAGTTAGCAGATATTAATTAGAGCAAAGCTACTTATTGTCAACAGATTGTTCAAAAGGGACCATCAGAATAAAGGGTTACCGAAATATTTTCACTGTACATATCCTTCCTGTCATTTTGGATCAGTTTAATGCATCCTTGTTGAATAAAAGTATTAATTTCTTTAAAAATTGCAACAGTGCATGCAAGAGTAGTTTACACAAAGATGTTTCATTTGCTTCATCTTCACTTGTTGCTTATTTGCAAAAAGGTGAAATCTGCTCAACTTTGAAACAGTCCGTCACTAATATTGCCTCACATTACAAACCCATATGGAAAGCAGTAGGCTTTGGTTGCTTTTATCTGCTGCAAACGGCTTGCATTTAATGAATGAAGCCCATTATCTTAATATGAAATCTTCATCTCTGTAATAGAGTTTTATCTATTGTATGTATACTGTTAATTCATCTGTGTTGCGGTCTTCTCTACATTTTTTGTATTGTACATCATATTTATTGTTTCTTTTCTTGTATCACTCGTGGGAATCCATCTGTTGCATTATTTGCACATAAAGGTTTTTGTGGATAGGAACAGAGTCGGAGTTTGGCTGAGAATATCTTCAGCATCTGTGGAAAGGTTAGGCGTGCTGAGGTTTCATTGTCTGCTGGGTTGTTTGTGTCAAAAAAGAGGCTTTGGGTAAAAGGTTGTCTGTCTGGAAATTTCTCAGCTATGAACACGACGATAAGCCTGCGAGGAGCGTTCCAGATAAAACGATTCCCCATGCAGCTGGACTCCGAAATCCGGTTTATCTATGCAACATGGCTATGAATGTAATGCGGTTATGGGTTAGTTAGAGTCTACAGACATATCCATTTCCGTGATAAATGCACGACGTACCCCGTGTATTAGATCAGAGCGGTGATCCATCAAGCAGCATGTCAGCAATTCCTAGGAAACGGTAATCTACGTTAAATATGAAAGCGCTGAATTGGATGAATGACACAACAGGAAGACGCTTTCAGGAGCTTCCCAAAGGTTCTGCTCACACATGAAACAAGCCAGCGCTGCGTGGTTGTGAGCTATTTATTATTCATGCAGAAAACATTTAATAAAATTAAATAAATCCTAGACTGCTAGAACAGAGAGGTCAGACCCGGATGAATCTCCCATGATGCATCTGTACTGAACGCCTCATCTTCTGCTCCAGCGATGCCGTCAAATGCATGTGAAGCAGTTCATCTTTCACGAAGAATACATTTGCATCATGCTCAACAGAAACCAAGAACACCTGCTTTCTGGCTGCATGCATTTCTGATACTAAAGGCAAACATGCATTGACCACCTTCATTAAAACAAGGTGCTTTTGCTTATCAAAGTCTCAGATGGTCTACAGAAAGATTTCTGTGACCCGTGGGACTTGCTTTTAATACACTGTACGATTAGTTGTTTTTTCCTTACTCCATTAGCAGTATATATATATTGTATGATTACCTGTTTTCCTTAAATAATGTAAAATAATGTTTATCGTTCTCAACTCGCAATTATTGCCAAGTCTTTTTTCATGCAAAGTTATAATATTTCCTATTTGCCATCGCTATTTAGTAATTTAATCATCTGCCACAACATTGCACACATTAATTATTACTTGTTTCATTAATTAATGTGATTTAATTCTGCATTTACACATGCTGCATACTTACATAGTAATATTTTTGTTTATATTTTTTTTTACAAAAACAAAAATTATATATATATATATATATATATATATATATACACACACATACATACAACATTTTGTGTGTGTATGTATGTATATGTGTAAGTAAATGCATATTATATATATATATATATATATATGTGTGTGTGTATGTTAGTAGTATTTTTTTACTTTGAGATTTAAAAAAACAATTATATTATATATATATTTATAATTGTTATTTTTTTAAATCTCAAAGTAAAAAAAAAATATATATTACTAACTGTATATTATTTAAAAACAATTTATATATATATATATATATATATATTTATTTATTTATTTATTTATTTATAGTTTTTGACAAAATCTTAAGCTATCCCATCACTTTTTAAAGAATGCAGTTCCTTAACACATTGCAATGACATGAAGAATTAAGGTCATTGAGGTCCAGTAATGTTTTTAACCCAATTTTCTTTCATTTCAATCTAAATGAAACCACTAAAACTACATCTGTGCTCTTTATAGGCAGCTCACTATGGTTTGAGTGTTCAAATGCAAAAAACAATACCACTTGTAAGATGATATTGCATGATGGATTCAACTCTGTTAAACCATTCCACATCATCAACGTCATTATTCTGTGTTAATGAAAAATTAGATAATCATTATAATTTCTCCCTTGTGAATATTTTAGGGTGAACCAATTCATAAGAGGACAGTCTTCTAAGCCGAGCGCAGATGGGAGAGGGAACACAGTATCTGTCTGCTCTGTCCTTTGTCTGAGGGACTTTGTGGCACAGATGGCACACTCTCACAGTTTGATTGTTTTTTTCACTCTCTTTTTCTGACATTTAGAATAGCGATGGTTATCGTCCGGAACATCTTGAATTGCTGCAGCTCCGCCAAATATTTAATGGCATCTCTGTACTTGTTTGTTTTCGTCTTCCCAAGTGCAATTGAAGTTGTCATAAAGATAGATGTGAACTGCACTGGTAAAACTGCATTCATGGAACATACAATTAGTCCATTTATTTTGCAAAATGGGTGTTGTTTGTGTTTCTCATACATGTGTATGGTGTGTTTTTTTATGCATGTAATAACGTGGCTTTATGGATAGGTTATATATGTGTGTGGGTAGTTGACGTATCGATGTGGTACTAATGGTGTGACAGAAAAATGTGAAAAAAAACAAAAAAAACGGACATTGACGATAAACTTCTCTCCAGCTATAGTGATAAATCGCAATTAATCACACCCAAAATAAAAGTTTTAGTTTAAATATTATAAGTGTGTGCACAGTGCATATTTATAATGTATATCTAAAGGCACATACATACAATATATATTTTGAAAACATTTACATGTATATTTTTAATAAAACCAATTTATATTTTTATGTAAAGAAACATGCACCTATAGAAACATAACATATATTTTAAATATATACATGGATGTGCGTGCATTTATATATATATATATATATATATACACATATTAATCATACACAGTACACAGGCATACATTATATAAAAAAAGATGATAATGACTGTATTCACAGGATCCCTCATTAGCACATCTTAAGCATTTTTACCCTCCGCTCTTATTAGCGAAGCAATTTTCAGATTTGAATCAAGAATTTGAAAGCAAGAGTTGAGCATTATCCATTTCGTATGGCACTCTAAAAGCTTGCATTATTAAAGCAGTCATAGTCTTCCAATCAATACTGTGCAAATAGCCATTTAAGGCCTATCAGGACATCCTGTTTCATGAAAGTCCTCACGGGGTTAAACCGGGCGAGCTCTCTGTTTACTTTAGCCAAAGTGCTGCTCTGAAATACCTTAAATGTATTTTTTGTCCATGTTACATTCTCAGGCTTTCATTCACACCCAGTCTGTCAGAACAAACCACATATGTCTGTGACAACTACACCCACTGACTGACAGCAGCTCTACATGCAGTTTTAGGTTAGCCAAACTATGTTAGATTACTTAGAAATGATATGGGTGCGTGCATAGAAATAAACAGAAAGGTATGTATTTTCAAGTTTCAAGTTTCAAAGTTTCAAAGTGTTTATTGCCATGTGTACAAAATCTATTTCTCTGTGCAATGAAATTCTTTTTTTTGCTGTCCACAAACAAATGCCGAGTTAAAATAAATAAGTAAGATTAAAATTTAAAGATTAAAACGTAACAATAATTAATAAATAAAATAAGGATAAATAAAGAGTGTGTGCAGATGTGAAACAAATATCAATTGTGCGGTTACAGTGAGAAGTGTGCAAAGTTATGAGGTAGACTGATGCGCAAAAGAGCTTAATATACAATATTTTGATATTGTAGAACCAATATCAAATATTTACATATTTAATTTACAGTCCTGTTACTCATGTGCATACTATGCAATTATTATAGTGATCAAAATAACTAACCCACCCCTAAATCTAACCCTACCCATGTAGTTACTTTACATTACCAGTGCTTTCTTAGGTAGGTACTGTCATGAGTGCCCTCAAGCACATCACTTCACTTCCCCTGGACTCAGTGCGAGTCTGTTATGGACTCAACATCCCATCATGCACTGCACACCCACACCTGTTCATATTTAGTAATTATCAGTCACCACACCCATCACACACTGCTTAAATATCACCGTCTCACAACAGTTCACCGTCAAGTGTTGATTTGCTCAGGCTATCCTTACAAAAACGTTTATACCTGTGTTTTGTTGTATGTTTTTTGCCCTCAGTCCCATTTTACGATTGTGTGATTGTTTGCTGCCGGCCTCGACCCTTTGCCTTGTATATCTGATCACGTCTCTGCTTTGTCTCCTCCATACCCGTTTGCCTGTTGATTTGACCCTGCCTGTTTTTGGAATAAAGAGTTTTATGCATTAAAAGATACACTTTAAGTACACATAAGTGCACAAACCGTAAAAAAAAAAAAAAAAAAAAAAAGTAAAGCTGCAAATGTATTACAGTAAAATTTACACTAAGAATACTTATAATAGTTAAAATATAATATCATTTTGTTACTATTATTATTACTACTGATCAAGGTTGAAACCTTATGATGATGATAATAATAACAATAATAATAATAATAACAATAATATTTATTGTTTTATGTTTAGAATAGAATATAATTATTATTACTTATTTGTATTACTACCGTTTAAACCTTCTGATATTATTATTGTTAATTATTATTTATAATTTACCAGTTATCTCAGTAAATTTCCACTTTAAATCTACTTCTCAGTTCATGCTCTGTTGCATTCAAAATAATCCTCTAACATATTAGAATAGAATAGAATAGAATAATTACTACTAATAACAAAACTTTCTTATAATCAGCAATTTTTTAATACTGTATATTTTTCTCAGTCCATGTTCTGTTGCATTAAACATCATCCGGTAACACATTCCTATAATTATGAGCACATTATGAATTCCAGTGTACTTGTTGGAAATAAACACTTTCAATCCTGAACCGCAGAGGTTATTGCGAACTGTGCTCTGACGCTGGAAAACAGTCATAAATCTGCTTCAGCCAGCAGGGCTTTCCATGTGAAGTGTGTGAGTATGTGAGTGTGTTGTGTGTTTTATGGGGTGTTGTTGCTAATCCAGTGTGTCCTAACACTCCACCAGAGGCCTGTTAGCACACCTGAAGCTGCCATCTAATCACCACTCCTCTCGGTTTGCCTTTTATTGCCAATTGAGCGGCTCTGACTGCGGCTCGACTGAGAATGTGAAATTTTTATGCAAGTGCGTTTTTACTGGGTCTTTTCCAGGATTTAATGAAAATACTTTCTGATCATACTGAACATTTACGATAATTGTTTTCTTGTTTTATGGAATACTGAATGGTTGATGAATTATTGAGGAACAACTTCCTCAGACAAAATGTTGACGTCATAAATACTAAATGATTAACATATTCGTATGCCTTGTGGTACGGTACTACTGCACAAAGCAAAAAAAAAAAAAAAAAAAAAGTCCATAAATAGGGTTTATTATATATATATATACACAGTACTTGTACAATTGGTATTAATTCTTGTAAATGGTATATAATATCATAGTACATTCATAAATAAATAGTAATTATATGGTCATTTAAGTATACAGTAAGTAATGAATGAATGCATATGAAAAAAATAAGTCTATTTTTATATCGATTATAGAATGACTGTGACTGTAAATGATTACCATCTTCTTATACCATAGTACAAAAAAAAAAACAATGATCAAACATGATAATACTATGGCCATTCTTACTCCATTTACAAATTGGTGATGCCAAATAATTGTTAATCCAAAATCCAACCATGTCCAAAAACAGGGAAATTGATCATTTAAATTAAGATTACAGAAAAAAAACAAAACATAATTGTGGCAATACCTATAGTACTTAGCAATTACCATACACTATATTATTAATATGTTCAAAAACAATATTATTATTTTGAAACTGATAATGGGTTGACTAAATGTCAGAATACATAATAATTTTACTGCACAAAAGGAATTATACATAAATGAATAGCTTATTATGGGTTCATCCAAAAACATAACAGCATGTCCAGAAATGTGGCTGTTAATGGTAAGGTGCCTCAGGATATCACTTGTCACACCACAGTTAGGTTGTCATAATCAGACTCACATTGTTTCAGCATTTGCTCTTTAACAGAAGCATTAAACTCTCTCTAATTAAGCAGAGAGCTTTGCCTTATTGACCTCCCATCATGCCTTTTAAGATGAACCAGAGAGTGTACGAGTCGACAAACGATTGAACACAAGAGTAAGTCAAGAGGAGATTAAGACGACAAGGCTTTCTGAGGTTCCTTCAGAGGAGAGGGATGTCACTTGATCAACAAAGAGAGGAATTTTACTGGCTCCTTCTGCCGGGACATGAATGGATTTTCCACTGGCATAAAGAGGAGGCCATTGAGATGCACAGCCAGTCTCTGGCACTCGCTCCATGTGACATCAGGGGTGGTGCGGTTCAATTAACTTAAATTAATTTACCAAGCGCTCCTGAATAATACGGCCTGCATTAATGACGAGTACGTGTTGGAGGGATGGGGTAACAAATGCAGAGAATGTATGAGCACAGAAATTGTGTTAAAAGGACAGTTCAGCCAAAAATGACTATTCTGTCCTCCTTTAGTCAAACCAGTATGACTTGTGCAGGGTGGAAAAACTGTAAATGACCTGATCAAAACAGATTCAAAATGACACACACACAAAAAAAAAAAAAAGACAAAAAGCAGCCTTCTGACTTGTGTGTTGCATGCAATTTCTTAGATATGTGCACCAATGAACAGACTGAAATCTAGGCTTCAACTGCTCAGATAAGACAATTATTGTCAATGACTGAATTTACAAAAAGAAAAAGAGCATCACATCAGTAATTGTAGGATGAACGGACCCAAAATTGAAGTCAATATATAGTATATTTATCCACTTGAATATGATGCGAAAAATATTGCAATTATTGTAATAAATGTCTCCAAAATACATAAGCATCATATCATTAGGCTGTACTGTGACTTCTGAAATTGCATGATCGACTTGCACGATGATGAACAGACTGAAAATTAAGCTGCATCCAATCAAATGTGACAAAAATTATAGTCAATGTTCAAAATTACAAAAAAAGCACCACATCAGTAATTCATAAAACCTGTTTTGTATTCATCATTTTCTAAAGTCATTCATTTGTGAGATAACAGACTCACAATTAAGTTGAGATATATTTAAAAAAATATAGAAGTATAGAAGAAAATATAGAACAAATATAATATAAGTCTCAAAAATACATTAAAAGCATTAAAATACATTACGTAATAAGTGTTGAGCAGACTGAAATTTGAGTAATGAATTGTAGTAATGTAGTAATGTCTTTTCCCCTCCAGTATATATTAAAAAGCACCATATCAGTAATCCATTATTTGATTTGTGTGATGAACTATTTAAGTCATCCATTCAAATGAGACGCAGAAATGATTGCTACATTAAGTTTGCTACATTAGGCTAACTTGTTATAGCACTTGCATCTCATTGCTCTTTTGTTGATTTTGATTGCTTCCATTATCCTCCTGTGGATAAAAGCATCTGTTAATTTACTAAATGTAAATGTACTGATGTTTATGTGCCATTTTGGTCTCCAAAATACATACAATGCCCAATATCAATAGTCCAAATACATTTAGTCTTATAAAGCTGACTGCTTTGTGTGATGATGTGACAATGCACAGACTGAATTTCAGCCTACATCCACAAAATTATTGCAAACTATAAAAATGTGTAATTTTTGCATCTAAAAGCATCATGTCAGTAATTCATAAGACTACAAATTACATATAAATGACTCCAAAATGTATAAAAAGCACAGTATCAACAGTCCATAGCACAGTATTCCATGCCTTTTCAAGTCTTACATTTGATTCCCCCCCCCCAAATTACACAAAAAGCACCATATTAATTGTTCATATGTCTTGTGGTCTGTACAGACTGAGATTTTACAAATATTGTAAAAACTTCAGAGAATGTTGTCGATTTAAATTTCTTTCATCTCAAAAAGCAGCATAACATAAGTTATTAAACTTTTATTTAAAAACCTTTAAATTTGTATTGTTAATCATAGGAAACTTTACTACGGCTGTGCATTTGAACGTGTATGAAAAGCAGAAGCCAAAAACGACAGCTTCATTTATGTCGGTTTACCACACAAAGCTTTAGTATCTGAAAATGAATGCGAATGAAACACTTCAAAAATGTTTTTGGGTGAAATAATCCTTTCAAGACTTCATGCATGACACTCCTCATCACACCGAGGAAATGCACAAGCTGTGGTTGTTTATTCAAATATGACAGAAGGCGCAATGAAATATCCATAATTATATGACTGAGCTGGAAGGATGTTGGTTTAGAAAAGCCCGTTTTGTGGGTCCTCCCTTGAAAACGTCTTCTCCGAGGTGGTTAGGAAGTGCCCACATTTATGCCCGTTGTGGTTATTCTGCTCATAAAAACGTGTGCTGAATCTGCAAAACAGCATGACGCAGCAGCAGGCCATGCCACGGAGGAAACAAAACCAGCCGCTGACTGCACTGGTGTTTTTTTCAACCTACTCAGCCGCACGGTAATTGTGGCTTTGGGGGAATAAAATATAGAGTGGCTATCTGAATGCATGCCTCCATTAAACTGTAACTTAAACCATCTGATGGAATGTCTCTGTGTTTTAAAGCTATTCAAACCCTTTACTGGCAGAGGCGGTTGGATGCTGTATCAGCCAGCGCTCGGCTAACAGACTTTGGGTTTGCTCTTTTACAAGTGCTTCTTTCTTCCCAGCCACATCCTTTGTGTTCTACACAAATTTAACTCGGGGGGGCCGCAGCCCGGTGACCGTAAAATGTCAACAGAGACCGTTTAAAACAGAGGCGAACGTCAACAGAGCCATAAAATGACAGACTGAGAAACGGAGGTTATGCCAACCACAAAAGGAAATCGTAGGATGTCACTTGTCAAAATGTTGATGACTAATAACATCTTTTAACATCTAAAAAGCCAGGGAATCCATGGAAACTGAAAGCAGTAGCTGTTTTTCAGCAACAGTAATGCAATGTTAAAATCACCAGTAAACTAAACTATATTTAAGCAATAGAGGCCGTGCTGTATCGTAAATAAATCACGGCTGAAGTGGCATTGTTAGGCACACACTCCGATACACAGCAATGAATTTACGTAGACATGAGATTTTGCCAAAACTATCTTCTCTGGGGAAAAAAAAAAGAATAGATTGACGAGACCAAAGACAACCGTTAGATTTTGTCATAGCGCATTAAATCTCATGTGTAACTACTGGAGACATCAGAGGCTCCAGAAGATCTGGCCAAGGTGAGGCACTCTCTCTGCAGGTTCATGAGCGCAAAAACGGCCACTGACCATCTGGAGCTCACATGCCCAAAAACGCTGATGCAAATTTTTAAGTATACATTATCTTTATTAATAAACTGCATAGTTGAACTGTAAGCAAGTACATATTTGAATTAGAAAAAAAGTAAACAAGTAAGATACATATCTCTGTGCACTTTTCGTGCAGTTTCAAAGAGAAATGTCCCCTGAGTGGTGCAAAAACACAGGTTCAATAGTTGAACCCTGGCACATTTTATAACGTTGTTATAGGTACATATTGCAGTGGTTCAGAATTGAATATTCTTCAAGTAACTGTGCAAAAAATACTTGCTCTTAATTAAAACTTTATGAATCTTAACAAAACTAAGAAATATAATCTCATTATATTATATTTGTCTAAAACCTCTACACAAAAATACAAAACACAAAGCAGAGTGATATGATTACAAACTGTAAAATGGCTGTTGGAGTACAAATATGTAACCATAATTGTTACATGTCATCCTTAAAGTGGAAATGTACGTAGATTTCTCATTTGGCAATGAAAATGAGTTTGAGAAACTTTTTTGTAAAGTCATAGTTAAAAACGATATCACGTTGAGCTTCTTTTGCAACTAAAAAAAAAATTATAGAAAATGAAGTGGAAAAAAAAGAAAAAGTACTTTGTAGCCTGAAAGAAAATTTTCTGCTTAAATATTAACATCTTCATACTTTAATATCACTAGTGCTGTGCTAAAAACCATCTTGAGTGTTGGAAAGTCAGGTAGGGTTTTTCTATTTATGATGTTATGAATGTATTCAGGGCACAGAATTGTAGCACTCTGGCTGACCGAAGTTATAAAACGTCTTCATTTATTTTGTAGGATAATTACACTTGGCATTAACAGACAAAAAATGCACCACTGGCAGCCTATGAGAGAACAGTTGTTTGGGTCAGAGAGCTTCTTGCCAAGTCCGACATAAAATCCTTCTGCCATATAATTAAAAAGTGGCTGCAGGAATGTATATTCCCTTTTTTACACTTACAAGTCCCCCAGCAGGCGTATATAGATATTCACATGAAGCTGACGGTGTAGCATGAGAATGACCTGCAGATGTGGCTCTAATTCATCTACAGTTTCCCAAACCTCTTCATTTATTTCCATTTCTCCTCTGGCTGCTGTTAAAAGCCTCCTACATACACTGGAGATGGAGAGTATTATGGAAATGGCACTTATAATAACCAATGAAGGCGTATCTATTTGGTTTCCAAACAACTATCGGTTGCTAAATAAAATTCAGTTTATTTTTGCTGGAACTTTCTGACCGTATTCATCGCTTGACACAAATGCAGTGACCATTTTTCTTCCTGTCGTCTTTGTAGACGTTGGGATGCAAATTAGGTGCTATCAGTGCTTGGAAAACATACTAAATTACAGGTGATGATTCATAAAGGAAGACGACAGTTTTCGGTTCATGCATCAGTCGGCATGAGCATGTCAAGCGTCTGATTTGTAGCCAAAAAAGCAACTGACTTGCATGAAATCCCACAAATCACCTGCAACCATGGGTTTATCATGTAGCCAGCATCATCCGCTTCACATTCTACTCTTTCTGTACGCATAAGCCGGAGACATCTGGAAGTGAAGTAATTAGTCAGATGAGCCTTCAAGCTAGATCAGGAAAAGTCCGGTTCGACGCCTACACATAATAAAGTGGGCCTGCATTGGGCGAATGCTTTCAAAACAACCTACACAATGTGGGTTACCATCAATTCAGCTACAGATTGTGTTTTATCGGCTGAAAACAGTCTAGCATGTCTACTCAAAACTGAAGTTGCATGTCAAAACCCAAAAGATTTTACTGCTCAGGAATTAGAAGGAGTATCTCCAAAGAGAAACAAAATCACATGTATAGAGCTATTATGTACCATTATGTACACTTGTCAGATAATTTGGTCTTGGATTCAGTAAAGGGAAATGTTTGAGTGCACATTGAGACCTCTACACTTTTGATTGCAACAAGAAGAAGAATTTCTCCTCGCAATTTCAGAACAGAAATAATTAATTATTTAAACTTAATTTAATGAAGCCAAACTTTTATTAAACTAAAGTACAAAAACAAACAAAAAAAAAAACAAGAAGAAGAAGAAGATTATTTTTTTTTTAATAAAAAAATTAAAACGAAAATTACAACTAAATTAAAACTAAAATTAGAATTAAATTGATTCAATATCTTTAAAATTTTAAAAACACATTGCTGTTCCATTAGTATTTTTTCTCAGGATTTTAAAAAAGGATTAATGTAATTATAATTTATTTGAGCAAAAATTTTATTTCAAAAGGTTACTTAAAATAAATAAATAAATAAATAAAGCGCTTAAAGAAAAAAAAAAAAAGTTAAATTGAACTGAATTGAACCTGAATTTCTCTCTTCACTAGAAACAAGTTTCCAAAACACTCCGCTATCTGTTATTGGCCGACAAACTTAGAGCCCCGCCCACAAGCTCATGCCATTGGTTGATCTAATTGCCAGGCTGTTCAAGCAAACAGATTTTAAAAACTATACAATTGTCTTATGGAATATCTGCTGATTAAATTGGCACATACTGTATTTTAACCTTTATTAAAAAAAAAAAAAAAAAAAAAGGTAACCCAATTTCTTTGGTCTGTGTCATTGCAGTGTCTCAGTGTCAAACACTGAACCTTACAGAAAAATCCAGTCTGATTTCAGTTTAGGTAAGAATATCATTAGCCATGTTTCATTTCAAGTTATACATGAAAGTTATACATTTAAGGAATTTTTATTCACATCTTGGTGTTTAAATCCAGCAGCTTTAATGCGATTTCCCAACATTTGCATTAAAACACGTGGATAGAAGCCTGACTAGAGAGGTCTGTGATCTGAATGATCTAAGACATACATCTATCAGTGCTTAAAGAGAATGACAGCTTATGTTATCTACGTGTACTTTAACACACCTCCCGACGCTATTTCGTGTCTTCCAGGGTGAAGAGGCTCGTTACTTTAAACGACTTGTTCTCGTGTTCTCATTCACTCGGCTCCCAAGAGGACGCCTATAAGTCTCAGGGCTAAGTGCTTCCATTAAAACTTCAATGAGCTATAAAACCTATGTAAATTCATTTCCTTAATCATACTTATGATACTTGGGTCACGTACAGCAAACTGCTTTTAGTTGCAAAAGTGCTCCCTTAACAACTTCCCTATTCACAGACAGAAAGATCCTTCCAGGTCTCTGATCCAAATCAATTCAGGAATTTAAAGCTCTAAAGATCAAGAGGGCTGCTCTACACAGACAGCTTTTTATACTGAAAACATTGCGATATTTGATTTTAAGGACCTTTGTTGTTTAATTTTGCATGCATTTTGGTCGCTACATGAAATCCATCACAAGTTCCTCAAGAAATCAGTCGCTCTAGAAGCTTATGTAACCAATAATAAAAAGGTGAGAGAAATAATACAACATGAAGGACTGACTCTATCTAAAGACAAAAACAAAACAACAACCAACCCCCCTACCCTTCCATAAAACCTTATTATTATATGTTTGACCAATATTCATTAAACTACCACAAAAAATATAATACACTACCATAAAAGTTCGTCTGAATATCTAAAACACCAATCATATATATATATCTATCTATCTATCTATCTATATCTCTCTTTTAATATATATATGATTATTTTGATTTAGTTCAATATTTGATTTTATGATTAAGTTTTAAAAATAAAATAAAGACACCCATCAATCGTAGAAAAAAAACAAAAAAACAAAAAACACCAACATGCTTGTTAAAGATATTATATTTTGTCTAAAATATAAAACCTCAAATAAATATAAAAACAAAAAAATAAAAACATTATATTTTATCAAAATAAACAAGAAATAAAACAAAAAATAAAAAGGCAATTGTTTTAAAAATACTTTTTTTTTAAATAATTTTAATGTTTGATTTTTAAGGGCAATTTTTTCATTGCTATTTAAAAACGCATCATTCACTCTAGATTTCCTTTAGCAGGCGTTGTAAGAAATCCAACACAGTCTCATTACCAATTTGCTTGCATTTGTACGAGGTGCCAAATTCAAGCTAATTCCTACAGTTTTGTATGATTTGTCTAAAACCCTGTGACGATTAGGTTTAGGCGCGGGGTTATGTTTAGGTCATTCGTACAAATTCATACAAATTGGCAGCTCGTAAAATACGTACGATTTAGAAAAAAAAGAAAACATATGAATTCATACAAATTTTTATGAATTAGCCTCCTCGTAAAATATGTGTGAATTGCCGTGAGATCAGGTTAAAGAAATCATTAACAATGAGCACAGAGAAACACCACAATAACACATCACCAAAACATCCTACTGTTAGAAAACAATCACAACACTCATAGAGAAGTGTCTCATCATTATTTTATGAAGGACGTCCAGCCTGCTCTTCCTTAAACCCTGTGCTTCAGCCTCCAATACATATCTGCTCCCTGAGGTTAGCAGCAGTGGCTCTTTTACGACTCAAGTCATGTACACTGTGATGGAAATAAATTGGGTGTAGAGCAGAGACCCATGAGTGCGGTTGCCAGACGCGCACAGGAAGAATCAATGTAGCCTATAGTGCTGCATTTGTCGAGAGCACAGACAATGCATCTTCACATTTGAGTCAGACGTTCCACACAAACGCTATATGTTTTATACCCCGAGCTCTCATTTACACTCCTTTGTCATCAGTGCTGTTGATTTCTGTAGCTGGTGTGATGCTTAGATCAAAACTGATTAATTACAGTACAAAACACAAGCTAACAGAACAATGAGCAAGTTAGCAAAGGTTGTATTGTCAGCTGTCAGAGCTTGCCAGATCTCTGGGGGTTTTCTGAAAACAGGCCTGGGGTTCAGCTGAGGACTTAATGGATCTCTGATAGAGCTGAATAATAAGCAGAATCACTTGTGCAACGTTGTTCTTTTATAAACATCAAAGCAGAACTGAAACAAGGAATGTTTGAGATACTACTGTACCACGCATTCAATAAAAACATATATAAGTATGCAAACACACACAGTGTATCCTATAAAGTAATTTGGAACAACTAACTATTAGTTAGTTAATAACTATTTCCATAATAAATAAACAGTGGAAATTCCTTGACTCCTTTGATTGGACTGCCAAGACATTTGACTTCTTACTTACTGGCATGCATGATATTTTGGGGATATATTTAAAATAATAATATTATTGTTATTATTTGTAATATATGTATGCAATATCAAATATTTAATAATAATAAATTATTTTAATGTCATGCATGCCAGTAATTAATATTGTAGTTCATTGTTTGTGTATATATATATATAATAATTTATTATTATTTTTTTTTTTCCCCCAGGAACTCGAGCTGTGTCGACAAGACCCTTTGGGAACGAGATGCCCACGCCTCCAGACTTTTAAATCCCTGCCTAGTGTGTGTTTGTGCACATCTAGGACGAGA
>JAUMHI010000033.1:16280796-16291336 GCA_032359435.1 Enteromius unitaeniatus
GTCCTGTCCGAATAGGGCTTTACTTTTAGTCATTATTTAGGTAGCACACATATTCAGAATTCAAATGAGCCATTTTCATCTATATATATATATATATATATATATATATTATAGATAAAAAGTATAAATTATATGATTTTTTTTTTTTATTGTAGACCATTAACTGTTATATGTCACAGTATGCATACACAAAACACTATTCCATTCCTAGTTTACTAACTTTCTTACCACATCCTGTCATGACATCTCAACTGCAGCCTACTTAGGCGAGCATATGTAATATCTTATTCATATCCCAACACTTTTGGGATGGTGAGCATCCAGAATACACTACAATCACAAGCTTCAGTCAGAGCAAAACAAAACCACAAATACACCACATGCGGGTCTTTAAATGTTTGTTCAAAGTTATCATTTTTTAATGTTCTCAAAATGTCAGTTCATGGAACTTTTTGTATCAAATGTTTTAGTTTGACATTTAGATGTTAGATTAGATGTGACTTATTCAGACTCAAAAGTAAAGTTTCTACAAAATAATAAAATTTTATGTTTTCTTAATGTTGATATAACTAAGAATAAAACATTTTAAAAACTAGATATACTTAACATTCAGAAATAACAATGCCGTAACCTTAATAGAAAGTCAAAATGAATAATAATATAATTATAATATAATAATTTATACTAATTATATAATTTATTTATTTATTTTAAATGTGCATATATATTAAACCTTTTTTTCTTGTTAAGTAATATAATACATAATATAATAACTGATTTTAAAAAAGTAAAAAGTTTTGGGGGAGGTGAAAAATGATAATGAATTAAAATAACAGTAATAAAAACTCCAGAGAACATTTATAAAATGAACATTTTGAGAAAATTATAAATATGGCATTATCAAAACCCTGGGTTACATAGGAGTCATATGACAAACACCAATCATAAAGGACCAATAAATCCAACTTTATGCAGCTTAGTATTTACAGGTGTATGTAATATCCAAGAAGTTCATGAAAACACGTTTGCAGCTGGTTAACACAGTTAGTGGTCATGTGGGTTGGTTAATGTCGTCCAGGCCAAGAGTAAGAGCAAAAGCACCATTAAAGCCAATGAAAGAGGTATTCAACAGATCATTCAATTTAATCCAGACCATCTTTTTTGAAGACGTAGACTTCCTACTGGTACTGCTAATCAGCATGTGCGAAGAAAAGATCTATTTCATTGAAATACAAATGATCAAGTCCCGGTTTTCCTCTCTCTTTTTCTAAATGCGTCTGGAATCAGTACCAAAACACTGCATCAAAGTCAAGAATTCTTCAATCGAAAACCCAAGAAAATTAATGAAAAACTGAGATTTTACACTTTGTACCGGTTCCACCAATAAGCTTTTAATTTCTTTTCATTTCATCTCTCAGCAGTGTGTTGGGAGTGTTTAGTTGGTCTCAGTAACTGTACGCTGTTGAATTAGCTCCTTTGGCAGTCGTAGTAATTTGCTGCCACTCCACATCCTCTGTGTTATGAGTAACGCTGCCGGAAAACAGCACAAAGATTCCCTTCCAAGCCTTTACTTCTGCGAGGACAGATTCAACTCCCTGATATATGAGGCTATTTTTCAGTTAGCAAACCCATTTTTTCTCCAAGTGAACAACCGATCGGTCGTTTACTACAGGACTGTCCCTACAGAGCAACCTGAGCTCAAGTGCTTTGTTACCAGCTATTTATACCAGACACACACACGCAGTATACTGCCATTCAAAAGTTTGTGGTTGGTAAGACTTCTTTTTAAAAAGATGTCTCATCTGCTCACCAATGCTGCATTTATTTGATTAAAAATGCAGAAAAAACAGGAATATTTTGACATATTATTGCAACTTAATATCTCTGATTTCTATTTGAATATATGCTAAGATGTAATTTATTTCTGTGATGCAAAGCTGAATTTTCTGCATCATTACTCTAGTCTTCAGTGATCCTTCAGAAATCATTCTAATATGCTGATTTGCTGCTCAAGAAACATTTCTGATCATCATCAGTGTTGAAAACAGTTGAGCTGCTTCATATTTTGTGTGATTTATTTAAAACAGACATATGTTGTGACATTCTTAATTACGAATCGATTTTAAGCATTTCTGTTTAAAAAAAAAAAAAAAAATTTTTATTTAAAAAATTCTTACTGACCTTAAACTTTTGAACAGTAATACTTTCATGGACCATCATGGAAGTAACTCAGTACACATCCTAATGTACATACACCAAGCCAGAAATACAAACTCTGTCATCATTTAATCAAGCTCATACCTTGCTTTTGTCTTGTTTTTTTTTTTCAAGCTTGAAAACATCTAATTGCATTTTAATTGCATGAAAAAGAGTGACTAGTAAAGTGATTTTGAACGACATGATGGTGAGAACATTTTTAAGTGAATTATGGGCCTAACAGCTTCCTTAAGTCTCGCCAGCACGTACATACAGCTCAAAACTCCTCAGAAAGTACATCAGAGGATGAAGGAGAGGAGGGAGAGATGGAGAGAAGACAAATGACGGAGGTAAAGTGAGAGGAGGGTTGGATGGCTTACGCTGTGTTGCATCGTCCTCCAGACAATCCTCTGGGATGCGGAAGCAAAAAACAGAGGAAAAAAAGGGATTTCATTGAAAGTGGAGATGAGAAAGCATACCAGGGGCAAACACATGATAAATATGCATTAGACAGAAAAGCAATATGCACAATTACATTTGATGAATGGCATTGGTGGGATATTCCATCCCATTCCCCTCGGTCTAAAAAAACCAAGCACGGATCTTTACACACAAACACTTCTCTCTAACTCAACATTTATTTAACCATCACGTCTCTGCATTATAAATTCCAGGGTTAACTTTAAACTCATCCAATGCACAGCTGAGCGGAAAAAACCAGCACTCACCCTTGTTGGATAGAAAGTCATTTTACATGAATTCTCCCAGTTAGCTGCAGGCTAAAATAAGATTATGCGCAAATGCAATCCTGTTCTACTTCTAAGTCAAATTCATATTCTCATCTATTCTTGTTAGGTATTATGAGTCAGAACACTTTATTCCAGCAGAGGAACTCTTAGACACTACTTCATTAGAAGCCTAAAACAAGACTATATAAAAATAATAAATTATTACGTCAGCACAAAAACATACATATGCATACATCATTCATGGAATGTTTCACTTGGATGTTTTAAAATAAACTTTCAAAAGTAACATTTTCAAAATGCTGGAAATGGAATGTTCTAATAATGTTCATATAGTCAATAACAAAACATTTTCCAACGTTTAAAATGCATCTAGTTCTACAAGTGAAATTTCATTTTGAGACAATGAGACACTTTATCCAGTAGAGGAACTTAAGCACATGTTGACAGTAGTTCATCAAAAGTCTAAAATTAAAATAAATCAAAATAAAAACAAAACAAACATCTTTCAGTAGCAAATTCTAGCAAAATAAAACATGGGATGGTTTGCAAAATGGAGCATTCCCTTAATGTTCATATAACAAATAAATAAATAAATGTTTTAAAAAGCATTTTTTTTGGTCAAATTGACATCATTCATCAGTTATCAAACGGACGCTCCCTAACTGTGTGCATAACCAACACACTCAGACACTACTTCTTTATAAGCCTAAACAACTAAAAACTAAACAATAAAACAATAATAACCACAGAAACCTTCAGCCATCCTTATTAAGCTGGACTTCAAAGCTATTTCTACTTAATTTAAACCAAAAATAATGACATTTGTCTCATTTCTGTCAAGTACCAGCACTAAATCTTTCCCCAGCAGCATTCTGCATTCTCTCGGGTTCAACCTGCAAAGGTCATTCTCGCCCACTCAGACTTCCCACGCTGCCCTGCTCTGCCCTCTCTGACACCCACTCACCAGTCTGTCCAGGCTGGTGCCGGCTGCCGTGGTCGGCCTCTCTTCTGGACTGTAGGGTCTGAAGCGATTGTTGAACACATCCGAGATCCCGCGGGCAGATCGGCCCACTCCAGCTGTTTTGGGATGACCGCATCCCTGAAACACCTATAATTACCAAAGAGGGAATGCATCAGTGCGTGTGGTTAGGCTGTAAAAGCAGCTATTGTAAAAAAATGTAGGACGAAGTGCGACGACAGGGAGATATTTTGCATTGAATTGTTTAATGCAACAGGCGTTACGCTGTAGCTGAATTGATGAAGTGTAAAGTGTGAGTCAAGCTTTGGATAAAAGCATAAATGTTTTTCTCCATGCGCTCATTTTGAGCTACATTTTAAGCACTAAATCCTGATTTGACAGGATCCCTAAAGCATAAAAATTACTTTATGCATGTACTGTATGTGAACTACTCTTATAACTAATTTTAACCAGATTTGTGTATGATTGATTTTTAAAGAACTAAAGGTTAAAGAACTAAATGTAACTACATATTTTAGCATTTTTTATATTTTTGGTTTTCATTTTTAATTTGAATTCATTATTAACTTTAATTCATTTTTTTAATATAGATGCGTAGTTACATTTTATTTATTTATTTTCAGTTATTTTAGTTTTGCTAAAAAATTAATCATTTAAATAATTCCTATTTATGCTTTATTTGTTAGCCTTTACAGTTTTTCTTTTTAATACATTTGATGTTTTTAGATATAGAAACAGAAATGTCAACATAAATAAATAAATACTGATTCATATGATCAATACAACTTTACATCTTGATTGATCATTTTGCTATCCTGGTCATTAAATGCATTTTTTATAGCACTTTATACACATAAATAAACGGGAAAATAGAATACATTCATAACGTTCAACTTTAAGTCATTTAATTGCAGAAATGCATGTATGCTGACAAATACACATTTAACATGTGGCCAGTTATGATTTCCAATTCTAGGAATTTGTGCTCTGCGTTAAACCCATCACAAGTGCACACACACAGCCTTGCTCAAGGGTCTCAACTCAGTAGAGGTATTGCACTGGATATTCACTACCCCCACCCACAATCCCTGGTGGACCTGGGACTGGAACCCACAACCTTTGGGTTACAAGTTCAACTCCCTATTCATTAGACTGCGCATGGATGCTGAAAGACTAACTATAACTCCAAGGATACATTTGAGCTGGTCAAATCAAAGGCAAAAATGTTAAAATGTGTTACGAGAGCACTAATGCATGCTTTGCATTGCCACGCTGCAGTGAGCTGACAGTGATGGAGGATTTTAATGGCACAGCAGGCTCTTATGGCAGGATGTTGTCTGCGCTCTGATGTGGGACGATCTGTCACTATGATTACCACTCAGAGTCTCGGCCTGACGTGTACACACTGATTTCATGTTCTCTGTGCATTTTCAATCAGGTCCTGCCTTCCAGAGGGTTTCCAGTAAAAGTGGATCGCTCCAAACACAACACACCGAGCGTATTCTTCCCTGCTTTTCTTTCTTATATTATTCATATTAGAATCTAATGTTTAAGCCTCATTTTATATGTTGTCCTTGGCTCCAAGTGGAAGTCCATCGGGGAGACATGGCTAATTTCCCTGAATATGCGAGTTTGTGCTGCCGTGTGGCTTTACAACATGTTTTATGCACAACATTAATATTTCATCAACATCACCACCAAACCTATGTAAAAAAATGTTTCTAGACTTTCAAACTGATCTATCTACAGTATCTTACATTCTTGATAGAATATGAAAGAACATAAAGATCATGTTTCTAAGACCCTAAAATATCCAGATATCTAAGAATAGAAAGAGATTTATCCTTGTCTTGCAAATCCTTTTTTGTCATTGACCCAAATAATAAATATCTCCAGATTGCAGATAATAACCGCAAAGTCATGTTCTTCACTAGTGCTCATCTGAAGAACTAATAAGAAAATAAGAAATAATGTGTGTGTGTTTGTGTGTGAGAAGATGTACCTTGGATGAAACTTGCATGCTGTTGTCCTGCATGGCCATGATGGCCTCAGAGATCTTTACATCTATGGGCTCCATGACGGCCTCGATGTTGAAGGGCCCTTCCAGTCTGTCAGCCACCAGCAGCATGGCATCTGTCATAACATGAGATGGCAAACATGGTCATGTACAGGCCCCATGACACACACACTCAAGCCATAAGTCTCTGGTCCATCTACATCCACAGAAAAACACAGTCTCATGCCTCTGCAGCCAAAACCTCCATATTATAAATCTTACTGACCATTTTATATTTATATAATCACTCTACAACTGTCACAATAAGATATTATTTTGACACACACGCGTTGGTTTTTGTGATTTATGGGGACGTTCCATAGGTGCAATGGTGTTTCTACTGTACAGACTGTATGTGGTGTTGTCCTACACTGACCCTACACCTAAACCTACCCCTTACAGGAAACTATGTGCATTTTTTAAATTTCATAAAACACTGTTTAGTATGTTTTTTACGTCTTTTGAATTACGGGGACACTGAAAATGTCCTCATAAAACACCTACATATTGTAATACCTGTCATACCCATGTTATTATACAAATTTGTGTCCTCATAAACCACATAAACCCACACACACAATTCTCAGCACAATACATTATCCTCACCTAACAGTAGATATACAAAATGCATAAATTCAACATTCAGCTGCTGAGAGAAATCAAGGAAGTTTAATTACAGAACACAAGCAGCTTCTTTGGCATCTTCCCATTTTCCCGAGTGATTTTGAGGGAAATGTACACATTGCCGCCCTGCCAGTGTTATTTATTCTAACAAACTGTCGTTCACAGCCAGAAACACATAATGACTCTCCATTTGTTTAGCTGCGAGGGACATTACAGAGAAACGATACGTCTCGAGATTTCAAAATATGAGCGCGAGGGGAAAAACCTCAAGGGTAAAATCAATTCGTTGACACTAATTGAATCGATACATTACATGTTTTTATGCCCGTGTGACAGTCATATATACAACTCGGAGGGCTTGATCGGGAAAACAGGAAGTTTAATGTTCATCGAGCCGTGCCAGTTTCTGAGGGCCTGTTGAATCTTGAATTTAGCACTGGTCCATCTGTTGGACACTTCATACGCTTTACTAGCGTGCCTGTGCATAATAAAGCTTTTACATTTGCATAATTGAATTAGCTTGAATGCAATAACAGACATTGTTTTTTAAAGTCAACATGAAATCAAAAAAGTTACACTATTTATTTTTTAGTAATCAGCGTTTACTTGAATGCTAAGTATCCTAAGTATATAGTGCATACATATACATATATATATATATATATATATATATATATACACCAAAGTATTACTATCATTATCACAGTACATATTTGTAAGGTTCACGTCCAATACTCTCTTATTAAATCCACCCTTAAAAATATATATAAAATCATATGAAGGTTTGTTTTAAAAAAAAACAAACAAAAAAACGGGTCTTTACTGATGACAGCTCGATGAGACAAGCAAAAATGAAAAAAAAAGTAAAAAAAAGGAGAAAAATAAGACTCTGGGAGTGTTATTAAGTGACTTTTGAAGGTCACGCTGGCTTGTGAAATTTGCAAACAAGTTTTCAGTGGCTTCTGAAGTCTTTGAGTCATAAACAGATGTCAATTAGAAATATAACACACTCTCACTACAGTCCAGTGTGAAATTATTTTGGCAGATAAAACACTTATTAACTGTGGCTAGGAAACACATTAAAGGAACAGTGCATTTGTACAGAACAGCTTGAACAGTGAAGATGAGGTGAAGCGAGGTGAAAAGAAGACAAACAAATTCTAAACCAAGACCTCTGCAGAGACGCATTCGGCATCTGAACCGACCTCTTCTGCATTATGACTCTAATTGTCACACAAGCAACTAAAAAGCAGTTCACTTCAGTAAGCGACTGATCCGTGGATCCAATTTCACAAGTTTTTATGCATCTTTTTATTTTATGCAACATGAAGCAATTATGCTAAAAGACCATTAAAAGCCAAAAAGTCTCGATACTGAATATACTTTAATGATGATAATAGCATCTGACTGTAAGGCCTGCAGTGAAACAGATAAAGCAGGCCCGGATATTCTGCTTATGGACATCATCGTTGAGAAGTAGTGCATAATGTTATGAATGATGGAACAATAATACACCAAACCAGCTCATTCCTGATGTATACCTGCAGAAAAAAAATGCTCCTAAAGTGTAGCATAATGACATCCGGTGCATCCATTTCACTGTGTCCACCTATCATGGTCATGCAGATCTGAATGGATCAAACTAGTGGTGGAGATAGACAGACTGACTAGGAAATCAGGTTTTTATTTAGTAGAACATTTTTGTACTAATGGGTTAGTACTAATCATTTAAATGTAATTGTTTTATATGAATTCATTTCAGAATATTTAAATAAACATTGATTTATGCATATGACAAATAAAATGTTTTAATGTTGAAAATATTAATATTTATAATTAGTTATAGAAGTAATATTAATAATTAATAGTTTAATATTAATATTAGCTACACATGAGTTTAAAGGCAATATGAAATGTTGTAACTATATTAGTGTAAATATTTTGTGTAACTACATAGAATGTACGTTAAAATGTACATAAACATGATACATTTTACATATATACATATATATTGGAATAGTTTTGTAAATATTTACATATGTTTTTGTATTTTACTTATATGACTCATAAATTAATATTAATTAAAAAAAAAACTAAAGCAGGAATAATATAAAAAATAATTTAATGAATTAATGTATAGATTCATTACCATAAAATATAAGATTCATATAGGAGATATTATAATATTGGTTGCATGTTTCCATAACCCAGAAGCTGTGTGAGCATCAAATAGAAATGCAATGAAATTCACACCAGACTGAAAATGTGAGTATGTCAAAGCTAGAAATGTGACATTGTCTCCTCATTCCCCAGCCGTACAATCATAACGGCTCTCCTTCATACTGTATCAATATGATAATATTACATATACCGGGGCTCAGCGAAGAAATAAAATCAAACCTAGCCTGAAGTATTCCTTTTCACAGCGTATGATAATTTATTAATGAGCGCCATATATAGCAGCTTGTGCTGAATTGTTAATTATGGAGGCAGTTGAGTGAGAACGGATATCGTATTGCTAAGTTCATTTCATGCACTTGGAAAACGTCCTGGCCGAAATTTACTAACCTACATTATTCATTATCAGCCTCCGCTTCCTCTTTGCTTCATGAAAAGCGCTCTAGTTTTCATTATCGCACTATTTCTGTCGACAACGAAGGCACAGGTTTTTCCAGGTGATATTAAGAGGACGAAGGTGGGTAGGTGCACGTCAACTATTTTTCCTCCCATTGGCCAAATGACTCTTGAGCTGACTGGGGCACAAATCGATAGTGATTCACCAATCTCACAGTCCTGTCATTAAACCTCGCCATTATTAATTTGCGCTCACATGGAACCTATTACAGCAAACTGGATGATGGCATTGATCGGCACGAGCTTTCCATGAAAGCAGTCAGAGAAAAAGTGTTTGATCTTTTCATTAGGTCCTAGCCTTGGGTTGAACTCATAAACGCCCCCGGAAGAAGGACGTGATGGATACGTGTTCATTTATGAACAAAAGAGAGCAAGAAGTGCTCACAAAAGGCTGATTTAAGACTTTATTGTCAATTAGAGGTGCATTGCGGTTCAGCTGGTGGCGAACGAGTAACTTTGGGGCACGGAAACCCAATGCAACGGCACTAAAATTACACAGGCAATTAAAACTTGGAGAGATTCATTGGCATCCTGCGCTATGATGTAGGTCAGATGAACGTCAGTGACTCGCTGGAGAGAAAGCATGTTGAATGAGGTGGAAATGCAAACTCTGCTTCGGGGGAAACTCAATCCTGTAATGTGACGGACGCGTTACGCTCTCAGATGTCTGTAATGCCAAGTGAAAATGGATGTAAACTAAGATTCGCTCCAATCCGTATGGTCGATTTTTCACGTCAGCACAAATCTGTAATGTCGTGGAAGACATGAAAATGCCTATTTTTGAAAGCATTATTATATTTTGCATTGTGGTTTTCACTTAAAGTATCCTTCTGCAGTAAGACAAATATGTGCTTGTATATGTTTGTGCATGCTTTTATTCTATATAGTAAGGAAGATTTGAATTAGTGCATGCAAAAACATAATGTGAAGATTAAATAAAGATGTCTGGACTTTTTAATTAAATTAAACGATTGAAATGAAATTGAAATGAAATTTTCACTCACAAAGGGATAGTATTGCTCATTTTAAACTTCATAACTGCTTTTGTTGTTAAAGTGAAATACAAATGTTTCCAAACTGTAGTCAATTAATAAAATAATAAATTAAAATAAAAATGTCGAATATATATAATAATAATAATTATTATTATTTTATAACAAATCAATGAAATGTTCCATATGAACTTACCTTTTTAAAATTAAATACAAATACATGTTTATAGTTTTATATATATATATATATATATTGTTTATAGTTTTTAACTAGATTTTATATTTTCTGTTTTTAGTTTTTAATTAAATT
>JAUMHI010000033.1:16291436-16304460 GCA_032359435.1 Enteromius unitaeniatus
TATATATATATATATATATATTGTTTATAGTTTTTAACTAGATTTTATATTTTCTGTTTTTAGTTTTTAATTAAATTGTATATTTGTTTAATTAAAATATTTTGTTGTTTTTGTTATTTGAATTACCCTTTTTTTATTTAGTATGAATAGCTACATTTGAAGTTATTACATTTAATTTAATAAGAATAATAATAAAATAATTTAATGGAAACCAGTCTCTAACCTACAGTAAAGTAGAAATAAAATAAAAGATTAATTCAAGAACTTACAACAGTACTTGACCAAAGAGTCGGTGCCCAGTAACGGACTGTATTTACAGTTAATACTGTATTGAATTCTTTTAATGCAAGAAGGCATACAATTACGATCCATAGGCCCAAATTTCATGTCCTTTATCCTGTCGGTAATTAAAAACACAATTCTATGGACTCTAACGACTTTCTCCTTCCCTTCCTTCAACATCCCCTAAAGCTATAGAGTGTTAACGTGCTGAATCTAAGAGTGCTACGATCAGTATTAATTACGTTTGTGCATTAGCTCCCCCAAACTGATTCAAATTCAAAGGCAGAATGACAAAGCTACATGCATATGGCTCTTAGTAACAGTGCTTCCTCTCTGAGTGTGTCCTTTAAGGCTTGAAGTGAGGTCTGGGAGGAGGCAGTTTAATCAGGGGTCTCTCCGTCTGTGTGAATGGACCCACAGTCCAGGCCTTTGAAGAGCACTTCTGTTTGTTTACTCGGAGGACTCAAATTGGCCGTGATGCTTGGTTAGATTTCCATCAGGAGCTCGCTGGAGGTCAGAGCCAAGGCTGCTGTGGTCATTACATGCAGGTGCTGCACGAGAAGAAATCGACTCCAGATTTACTGTTTGATGGCTGAAGCTGGACGTATCGTGAAAAACTACATTTTCTTTTCAAATATTAAGCTATATCAAGTGATCTAGATATCAAAGATACCAAAACCAATTCACGCATTTGTATGAGGTGGCTAATTCGTGTTAATTCATGCAAATTTGTACAGATTATTAATTTCAGTTTTATTTAATATTCATATTTATATGTACTGTATTTAGTTATTTTATTTTATCTTATTTATTCATTTTTTACTTTTAGCTTTATTACTATGAATTAATGATTTATGCAATGCATTTATTGCACATGAGTCATTTTTAAAATTGTATCCATCTCAATATAATCCTGACATTTGTTGATTTTTGTATTTCTTCCCCTGAGCAGCAAATATTAGAAAGTTTCCTGAAAATTCAACTTTGATCAAAGGAATAAATTAGATTTTACAATATATTAAAATAGATGATAGCTCTTTTAAATAGCAATAATATTGATTAGGCTAGTCATTTTCTATTCTAGTCAATATATGATTAGGCTACTCATTTTTTGATACACATGAGCTGACTGATAAATGTTTGGTTAACATTTTTTGTGCAAATAATATAATAAAACACTTTGTATTCAATTAAGTGCTTCCTGTGGGAAATTTGTAATGCCTCTCATCCTTTTTTGTCCTTAATGGCCTAGTAAATATTATTAATTTAATTCGCCAAACGCTGAAACATCCTGCACCATTAACCTGCCATTAATATCACATTTAATAATCGTTAAAAGCACAGAGCAACAGCAAAGGGATCTCTTTATCCACAGACAGAAAATCCTGCAGTCCACAACCATCAAGGTTAAGTTTTTTTTTATTTTCCCCCTTCCGGCGAAAATAAAATGTTCAGCGTAAAGATAAAAATAAGGATGAGAGATGGAGGTGGAGGGAGGCTAGGGCTCTATCGAGGGATTTCACGGACAGGAAGTGTTAAGTAGACGAGGCGAACCTCTCGGCATGAACTGTAGCTCAGAACGACTCACAACTGATGGCTTTCATTTGCTAGGAAACATCAGCTCTCAACAGCTCTCATCAGCGTTTCTACAAAGTGTCTCATTTGGGAAGATCAAGCTGTTTCTGTTGACACAAATAAGCAAAAATCGAATTCTTAAACGGCCAGTTTATGGCTTACCAACAAACTATTTCAACATATTGGCAGAAAATAATTGAGTATGGAGATGATTTTACACTGAAATTGTGCCTTTAAGTTAGTTAAAACTACTAAATGATGGACTGCTTTAACAAAACACAATTTAATTCCTCAATATCTGTGATTTGTTTTCTGGTACAAATATCTCAACATTCTTAAAGGAATAGTTCACCCAAAAATGGCATTTCTGCCATCATTTGCTCACCTTCAAGTAGTTACAAACCTGTTTGTATCTCATTGTTCTACTGAACACAAAGACATATATTTAGTTTGTAACCAGGCTGTTTTGGGTCACCATTGACTTTCAATAGCATTTTGTTTTCCTACTATGGAAGTCAATGGTGACCAAAACAGCCTGGTTACAAACTGGTTAAACAAATAGCCCGGTTAAATTTGTGGGTTAACTATTCCTTTAAAACAAGCAATTTTTACTTGATAGGTAAAATTGTAAAAAAAAATAATAATAAAATAAAAGATAAAACAAAATACTACTAATAATAATGATAATAAAAATAACAAAAACTTGAAAATAAAAGTCTTGTTTTCTTAAAAAATGTATCAAGCTTAAAACAAGAACAATAAATTAATAAAATAATCCACCAATGGGGTTATAAAAATAATATTACTAAAAACAATAAATAAATAAATAAAAAATCTGCCAATGGGCCAAGAAAAATAATATTTTTTTCTTGCCCCATTCATTCATTCATTCATTCATTCAAGTTTCACAAAATATACATAGTTTTTACTTATCAAGCAAATTTATCTTGATTAAATAATGTTGTGATATTTATGCTAGAAAACAAGATACAAAATAGTCTTTTTGTTTTTTATTGCATAATTAAAGTTTAAGAATGAAATTAATTCCTCTACTACATTTTCCTGATGTATAGTTTAGACTTCATAAAAGTGACTGTTTCATTAGGTTAAAACTATTAACCGATTAAGCTAGTTTAATCCTATAACGTATATTATGTTTGACACATGTAAATTAAAGGTCTGTAAATGATCAACCCTTTGCTGAAAACATATTGCACTTAATGCCTTCGGTTCTCTAAATAATAGTTTAGACTATTTCAGCAAGTAAAAAACCTAAAATGTTAGGCATGCCTTTATTGAGCGTGCTTATATTATGCATTCAAGCCTGATGTATCAAACATGATACTCAATATAACACCAATATATTTTTGTTTACATGCATCAACAAAGCACAAGTACTGTCAACATTCCCCACTTTATTATACATGCATATCATAAAAGCATAACAATTTATGAAACGCGAGATGAGCCTGAGACTGCTTCCCGAAAATTATCCGTCTTCAATTTGACCCACTCAAAAGTAACTTTACGATTCCCAAACTGGGCATAAGATGATATAATTTGTTGATTAGGACAGACTGTAGTGGATTTTATTCAACAAACGTAACACAAGCCAAACATCAGGCGAAAAGCCGCGGCTGTGTAATTGAAGTAATTGCTTCCTAACCGAACGCAGAAGAGAAGAAGCACAGCTGCTCCATTCATCACAAACAAAACGCCCAAGACATGACGTCAAAGAGCTCAAAACCGTTGTTGGGAGTGTTGACAAAACCTTCGTCTGAGAAAACAAGCCAGCGCAAAATGACACAGTAGGGGCTCTTGATGGCGGATCAGTGCAGATAAGCGTCTTTTGATATGTCAAACACTCTCTGACTAAATGCAGGGTTTGTGACACTTGGCAAATAAAGCTTGACTGTAGATTTACTAGAAAAACTGCACCGGGATCGGACGCCCGCTGCAGTGAAGAGGAGGTGTAAAAGAGTCTTTATGAGAAGCACGGATCCTGACACAGAGAATGTGTTCAGGGCTGCTTGTTTTGGGTGGAAACACACCTCAGATCCACGCCAGCGGAGCTCCTTCAAATCAAACCTGACGGATATGTAAACAGTGCCTGGAAGGAATGTGTGAAGGTGTTAAAAGACGACAGAAAGATGATTTAGAAGTTCCAGGAGTTCGGAACAGACTCCAACTTCAGATGCTGAAAATGTTCAGACATAAATTGCTGCTAAAGTATAGCACCTAATATAATTCAGAGCGTTTTCCAATGTCAAGGTCAGGGTGTGTTTTTAAGAAAATAATTGGCAGTTTAAATAAAATAATAATAATAAACACCTTGTCCTTACTGGTAGCTCACCAAAGCATTTCCTGCTACAGTTCACTCCAAAAAATAAATGGAAAAAATAATTAGATTTATCACAGAGAAAAAGAAATCACTTTCGAGCTTATTAAGATTTTTCTTTTCTTTTTGCACAGCATTTTCATGACTGTATTAAGGCCTATTTACTCCAAAGGCAAAACGATAAAGCAAAACAAACCAAAAAATGGATTTCTATTCACAACAAATATTTGTCAGGATAAACAAAAAGTAAATTATTGCCAGTTCAAAGAGATGTGAAGCTGCTGCCGCCCCAGTTATTTGGCAAAATGTGTGGCTTATTGGCCAAAGAAAAATACTAAAAAAAAAAAAAAAAAAAAAAAAAAAATTAATTAAATTTGCCTAATTTTGGAAATAAATAATCTTGCTTACGTCTAACATTATTAGTCAATATTACCAATTTTCCTCAGCAATATTGTATTAAATTAGATATTTCTTTGCGTGATGGTAAAATGAGAACTGGGGAAAGTTCCCATGTCACAAAACAAAATATATGCATAAAATGTTTTATATAAAATATAATTCCTTTAATGATTTATTTATATGTTTATTTCTTTGTTTTTTGGTTCTTTGCTTGCTTGTTTGACTTACAGTAGTTAACGGATATTGGGTAAACTCAAAAAACTATTCATTGGATGAACTCAATTTAATTGAGGGCAGGATTTCCATGCAATAAATATGTGTAGCGCCAACTCATAAAAAACAAATGAATGCAATGAAATGTAACTGAGTTGGGTCAACTCAATTTGATCAAATATAGTTTTAATGAAATTGATACATTTTATGCTTGTTGAACTCAAACTAAAACATTTAACTGGAAAATAAATTAATATGAAGACATCCTTATACACTGAAAAACAAATTGAGAACACATCTAATTGCAATTATTATAGTTATTATAATAGCTGTTGTACTATATTATACCATAATACGAATATGTATGTATTTACTCATTCATTTATTTATGTTAAATCATAGGAGCAGAAAACCACAGGGAAACGTGTAATGCTATAATATTATATTGCACAGAATATCAGCTTGTCTGCAGCGCTACAGTCTTTGGGCCTTGAGCCGGTGTCTAATGTGAGACGAGATCTCAGCGTCTCCAGGCGTCTGCTCTCGGAGGATTACATGAGGTGCTGAACGTGGGTTTGCTGTTTATTGTCAGTCTGCATATAAAGGAGCGTGTGGGAGGCTGCTGGATCCCGGCAGGAATAATTAGTCTCGGAAAATGATGGAGCTGTCTTCATCGGCCAAGGACAATTTAGACTTCATCATGAAATAATTACAGAAAGGATCATCAAATATGCTGAATGCAAAGTCACATTTACTCACAGGTACTGCTAAATACAGAAGTACAGGGTGTCTCTACAGAGCTGCTAAATACTACAAGCTGTGAAGTAAACCTCTCCTTTTCTCCCATGATGACGGGCTGTTTACTCGTGTCTTCAGTACACAAATAGCACGCATGCTTTCAGAGGTTTCACATAAACTGTAAAACAGTGTTTACCTTCAATCTCTGTTGGGGAAAATGACTTGCTGTTGCTGATGCATGCAACTCTCAAAGCACAGTGTTTTCTTAAGATTCCATGGATGAACATATAATACAGTACAGTTTGCTGAAACTGAAACGGTCAAAAGGCGGAATGACCAGAGCCTAATGGACTTAACTAAGACTGCTCCTGACGACAAACAGGCCCGGGCCACAGCGACAGAGAATATGCTTATTAATGTTAATGGTCACTTGTATTGGCAATAAACATTAATAAAAAGTGAATAAAATGAAGACGGTGGAGAAATGTGTATCTCGTCTTTAAGTTTAAAGAGATCAAAAACAAAAAAAAACAAACAAAAAAAACTTTTCGATTAAGTAATTAATCAAAAACAAAATTGTTTGTTTCTTAAATAAATCAAATAGTACTCCAAGTTATGGGCAAAAATAATATAATAATAAAATAAATTAATATAATAATTATAAATTGCTATATAGAAATAATATACATTATTAACTTTGTGTCTGTGTGTGTGTTGCATGTGATGTTGCTGTGACAATTATAATTATAATTTGCTTTAGAAATAAAATATATTTTATATATTTAGATAAAATATACAGCAAACTTTGTTTGTTATTTTGTGTGTCTGTGTGTTTAATGATACATGATGCATTGACATCTAGTTATTAAACATTTACTTTTAATTTCATATTTGCATTAATGTTAAAATAATAAATGATTCATTCTTCATTTATATGTATGTATTTATTTAGTAACACTTTAGAATAGGTAACACTTGTTTTCCCAATAAATGCTTAATTTGCTGCTTATTAATAGTCAGTGCGGTAGTTGTTAAGTTTAGGTGAGGGTCATTGGGTATGATTGGAGATAAAGAAGGTCATGTAGAATAAGGCATTACTATTTGCTTAGTAATTACATATTAGTAATATGCATGTTAATGAGCAATTAAGGCGTTAGCATAAAATAAAGTGTTTTTTTTGTTTTTGTTACTAATAACAGAATCTTGAATCAAATGAATCATATGATTGAAACAGACAGTTCAAATGGATCAATTTGTTGAAATGACTCAGTCTTCGAAACTCTGGTATCCTTTACCTAAAACATAAGACATTACCAACGCTAAATGCTCAGCACATAAACCTGAGACCATTAACTAAATTAATGCTATTTAAAAGCATCCGGAGATGCTTTTTATCATTAAGGCAATCAAATTTGCCAGAACTTTGGACTTCAGCAGTTATTGACTAATCAGACCCAATTTTCTGAGTTTAAATGAAGACTTTACTGAGGGCCTGAGAGTTGATGGACCTCGAAAATTAAATCTCACCACAGAATATTCTCACCGGCCTTAATTGGACAGTTGGTCTCACAAGTCAGTGGAGAATTTGATAGTGGCCTGGGCAGTAATCGCCAGACAGCTCTTCATGCTTGGCCAGCTGTGGATAAAGTGCTACATTTTAATGATGGGATCGCTGCATCTCTTTCTCTAAAGCTCTACGGAGCAACGGGAGTTCAGTCTGAGCTAATAAGATGTAAATGTATTGGGAGACTCGGCTCATCCTGACTTGCTACTGGAAATAAAACAAAACACAAAGATGTTAACACATTTCTCAAACAACAGCAAAGAAACAGCTTTCATCTGGTTTCTATAGCTTTAAGGTGTGCATGTGACCATGACAAAAGACACATATTAAAGAGTTTATTTGCCAAAAAGTCATTGTTTTTGCCACATTTTCATTGTTCATCCCAGTTAATCTCAATCAAGCAGCATCTTGGTTATTTTGTTTGGGTAAAAAACTAATAAATAAATAAATACATACACACGTAACAATAAAACGCAATAAAAACATGTAAACATCATTAAAAAAAAAAAAAAAAAGAGAAAATAAATGATCTGTTACACACAAAGACAAAGTGTGTGTATATATATATATATATATATATATATATACACACACATACACACACACAAAGACAAAGTGTGTTTAAATATTACTTTTTATGAGGTACATACATAAATTTATATTTATTAATCTAAATTTACAGTAGAATAATAAATAAAGTAAGAAAGAAACAAAGAAAGAAGGGATTTTTTTTTTAAAGTCACTTGTCATATCACACTAAAATGTATGCAATTTCTGTGTGTGAAATATGTGAGCAAAAAAAATCATCTTTTTACAACAAGAATGTCCTTGTCCCACGTCTTTAGGAACATAATACGGTAAATTGTGACAACAGGTTTCATCAAGGTCTGAGGGTAAAATTGGAAAGAACATTTGCTGCTAAATGTCTCTGATTAGCATTAGCATCTGAATGAGAGAGTGTTTTAACAGCCTGAACCGCAAACACAATGATTAAAGCCTTCCTGCAAGAAAACAGCTATTTTCCCATTCGAATTAAAAGCCACGAGCGCTTGGAACAAAAATGCTCTGGAAGATGAACAGGTTATCATTACTCAAACATTCACAGATCCAATACCCAATGTTTAATGTGCTTTTAACAACAGAGCATTGCACAACAGACTGAATTAGTCCAGCATTTGGTCCTCTCCAGGGCTGCTGTTGTTGTCTTTCTATTCAAAGTGCATTTTATAGCTATTTTCAACAGTGGAAAACAAAGGTGAGCCACTGCTCCCTATGATGAAAGTCAATTTAACCTGCATGAGAGGGAGCTGAACGCAAACAGCCATTAGGAGCTCCTCTGGACTCAAGACGTCGAGACTCCAATTCAGATGACAAATATCAATCTCACATATTACACAGACTCAAGTCTTTACCCTGAGTTTAAGAGGAATTGCAATGACTTTCTATTTTCTAGAGTTTAGATGCTGAAGATCTTGAGTACGGGATGATTGCATTATTCATAAAGCATGATCTTTACAGGTGGTTCAAGGTAACTCAAGAAAACAAAATGGGTGATGCAGGGTACCTTTTAATGAGGTTTAATAAATAACTCAAATCTAAACTGATCTTTAAAACGCAGTTTAAAACGCAATTATTTAAAAATATACAATACAAACGGCAAAAGCATGTTATTTTAGTATCTATGGGAACAAATTGTTTATTTATTTATTTACTCATTTATTATTGTTATTTTACATTTGATATGTTTGCAAACTTTTAAGAGCAAATTACCTTTTCGAGAGACATTTTGTTTGTTTTTAAAGAAATCAATACTTTTATTCAGAGAGTATGCATTAAATTGATCAAAGATAAAAAAAATGGCATTTAGAAATTGTATTTATATGTATGCTTTCTATTAATTAAGCATTCTTGAGAAAACAATGCACTGCAGTTTCAACAAAAGGCAGCACAACTGTTTTCAAAAAAGGCAATAATCAGAAATGTTTTTTGAGCAGCAAATAAGAAAGATTTCTGAAAGATCATGTAACACTGGAGTAATGATAAACCTAACCCTTACATTATTTTATGCAATACAAGTACATCAAGCAACCAATCATAATTTGTAGCTGTACTTTGCGTAGGTGTGTATGCGACTGCATGATCGTGTCCTGGACTGATCCTGTCATTCCCTGGCAAAAGATAAAAATGGTTCTCACGAATCCTCCGCAGTAATGCGAGCAGTAATCAGAGACTTTCCCAACTGTGAGGTGCACTTCTGTCAGAACACATTCCCTCAGAGCTCCTCTCCAGTCTTAGCGGCTCTTCTCCAATTTGAGGAGAGAGGAGCTGGTTTTAGCCAGTAGCAGTGCTTCAGGGCCCAGGCATTTTAAATGACGCCGGGCAAAATCATTTACAAGGTGGGTTTTCATAACCAAATGTGTGTTCATGTCTAGGAAAACAACATACTATATATAACCTGCAAAGCAGCTTAAAATTTCCAGAAATGTAAAAATGGTAAACTAAAGGCAACTGAAACCATAAAAGTAAAAGTAGTAAAGTAAAACATTTTTGTTACTTGAAATGAAAGAGTGGAACAAAAATAATCACTGATCAGAGAAATGACAAGCACTACCCTTCACTGCTCAAATCTCACGTTTGAATAGTAAGTAGCATCTTCTTTAAATAAGAATACATAAGTCGTTGTAAGTTAGAAGCACCAGACCGGCATCAGGAATCAGTCCTCCGTAAATGTGCTGAACACACTCTAATAATTGTGTTCAACTGTTCTGGAATGGTGCTGGAAACACAACTTAACACTGATTTCTAGTCGTGTCCTCGTTTGGAAGCACAAACAAAGTAGTTTCGCTTTCACAACGACACACAGCGTCTCCAGAACATGGCGCCCGCAGCAACACTACAGACAGAACAATAGCTCCACCTTCTTTCTTCACGTAAACATTTGTGCGGTGTAATGAAAATAATCCCACTCTGTGACGTAGAAAAGTAGAGCGTGTTTAAATGAGCCATTTTAGGGAGGTGTGAACAAGTCATATCTTTTATAAAGAATATCTCATTGGTTTTACAAAATTAAAAGTCTTCGCAACATTAGGGACCTTATCTATGCACTAGCAGGTTGTAACACTCCAAAGAGAAAGGAAAACTTGGAATCCCATCATTTGACCCCTTTAGTTCAGTTTTAAAAAATAACATTCTTACAGTAATGTTATAGAAAGTTTATTCAAAGTAAAGTCTTGTCTTTAATAATAACGTTCTCAAAACATTTTACATCAGTCATGAAAACATGGATGGATGTTTGTCTCAAGTTTATTTAACCATTATTAGTTTCATGTTTGCAAAATGATACACTACACATTTCCTGTAACATAGCCATAGTTTTCATAACGTAATAAGAACGTTAGCGAATTGTTTTCTGAACATATGTTGGGACAAGGGGCATTTGGAGAATATTTCGGTCCACCTTCAATACAAAACAAACACAAACGCCGACTGACAGCTCGTGAAACAACCCGAGTGACAAAGCAGCAGCGGTAGAAACTCTCAGAGAAGGTTCGGCTTCAGAAAACAGCAGCACAATCTACAAATGCCATCTTTCTTAATAACAAACCGCAGGAGGAATCACACCCACTCAGTTGAGCAGCACAGAGACGTGTCTACGAGCACCAGCCGCGTTTCTGAGGAGTTCGTCTTTCGGTCCTCTGCCGTTCCTCTGTCAGCCAGGGGTTCAGGATCTGGCTTGTACCTGTCATATCTGTCACCATTTACCATCTGTGACTCAATCACTCAGAAGAGGAAGAGGAGCGAGATAGGGCTCGCTCAAGTACAGCAGCCAGGACTGAGAGTGTTTCAACAGCGCTGGGCCTTTAAATAGAGCTTAATGTGCTGAGAGAGAGATGCCAACACATTCTCAATGACAGCCTCACTCTTTCATTATTGTGGGACGACCAACATCAAATCAAAATCTTTCTATAACACAAAAATGAGCTTTCTTAACAACAAATAATTTATTATTTGAAATTAAAGCAAGCGAATAAATAAATGGTTTAAGTTTCATTGAAAAAACAAGGGGATAAAATAAACCTTGCTGTGCATACATAACTTTATGTATTAGCATATTATTTGTACATTTCTTATTACACGTATTATATTGTATTTAAATTAAAGTTTTATGGTATCAATAATAAAATAGATAAATACATGTGTTTGCAATATAAAAGTTTTTTTTTTTTTATATTTATGTATTGTCTTTTTAATGGCATCTAATTACATGAGTGAGAAAGTAAACAAACTAACTAAGTGTCACGTCTTTTGTTTTGGTTTCATTTTCCTTGTTGGCCTTATTTGGCAGTTCCTGTTTCCATGTGATTATTAGTTAATTTGCTCCCAGCTGTGTTCCCCAGGTGTTTTGAGTTCTTCTTGTGTCATGTTGTGTATTTCACGTGTTCGCACTTCCTCATTATTCGTAAAAAAAACAGCATGTTTGGCGTGCTATTGGGGGGCGAGCCAGGAGTTCGGTGAACCCCGAGCCCTAGTAGCGAGAGCCCTGAGGAGAACGTGGCTCGGAGTCCGGCTCGAACCCTGTGTGCCCCCCGGGGAAGGAGCGAACGGAGGAGAAGGGGAAGGTGGTGGGAATGCAAAACGAGATACGGAAGGGAAGGAAACTGGACTATTTATAGTGATGAGGTGAGGATCGGATTGGCTTACGAAGGAAGCGGGATTGATTAGTCAGTCCTTAAATGTTCCTCCCATTCTAAATGTTACAGATGCTCCTTCAGTTCTGTAAATAAAAGATTAGTGTTTTTGATGCTCTGCAACTCCAATGTTCTCTTTCGAACCGTAACACTAATAACTAAACATAGTAAATAAATAAATAAAGAAGAATGGGGGAAAACAAAAATGTATATGTTATATAGTATGCAAACAAATAGCTACACATATTTAAGTTATGCATTTTTTAAGCCTATTGTGGAATCGGTGAAACAAATCAAATGTTTTCTGACATGATATGATCACATGTATTGTTAAAAAAAATTGAACATAACTTATTTTCACAAACAAAACAATAATTGCTTTGACTAACGGTCACTAATGGACATGAAATCATTTCCTCCCATTTTGTCTCCGGGCAGAAGAGACGTGGAGTGGCACATGAGAACATCTGCAGCTCCGCAGCTGACAGCTGGACACGTCGTTATGGAGACGGTCACCGATGGCAACGGCCCGGCTGACCTCGTCACATTAGATCTCTCCGGCCATCCCAGCTGTCACTCACAGAATTATGAGGAATAATTACCTCCACTCAAAACTCTGACAGAAGCAGTGCACATTTACATTCGCTACTTCAAATCACAGAAGAGCATCTGACACATGACTGATTTCATACTTAAGAAAAAAAAATTGCTCATTCTAAGAAAAGCATATTAGAAAGTGTTGCACAACTCTGGGGAGATCCATTTGGAAGAGTTATCTGATAGCACACACAACTGTCACCTTTCATCGCACAAAGCTATTAAAACAAATCCAGTTAAAAGTGGTGCATCTGTAACAAAGCATTTAGATACAACATACTTAATATAAGGTTTAAAATAATATAAAATAACACAAAAGTTAACAACAACAAAAATGCTGCTTAATAATATTCATGTACAAAAATAAAACTTATATTTTTATAGTACAAAAAATATAATAAAAAAATTAAAAACACACAAAAATTTATATAATATAGCACAAACAATATGTATAAATCTTGCTTGATGATATTCATGCACAACAGCAACAAAAGTAAAAACATTATTTATATTTTTATTGTACAGAAAATATATAAATAAAAAATATATTATAAAAGGAAGCACTATTTACTTATACTAGTATACCAATATAAAATATTAGTAAAATTTAATAAAATGCTCGTTGAGGCG
>JAUMHI010000033.1:16332657-16345933 GCA_032359435.1 Enteromius unitaeniatus
ATCCACAGGAGCTTTCTGCAGATGTTGAAGGACCGCAGCCTCCTCAGGAAGTACAGTCTGCTTTGGCCCTTTTTGTATAGGTGCTGTGTGTTGATTGTCCAGCCCAGTTTGTTATCCACCAGTCCAGTTTGTTATCCATGCTATTTGCTATTTCTATTCAAAGCATCTTGGAAGAATACAAATATTGGAATATTTTGGATATATATTGTATGTAATGGAATCCTCAACAAAATGCAAAATCATGTGGATCAAGCAACACAAAGTCCTGGAATAATGATGATGACAATCCAAGCTCGATCACATCAATAAATTACATTTCAACATATTTTCAGATGGGAAATATTTCACAACATTACTGTTTTGCTGTATTTTGTTGAAGTTCACAAATGTTCTTGTAAAATGTAAAAGTATGTGGTATTGCTTTAAGAACATTTATGATGCAGTTTTTTTAGATGACATTATTGAAGGGTGAAAAAAATGCTAAGAATCTTTTTTTCCCTCACATCCATTTTGAGTTGACACAGAAGTTACACAGTTCACCTTTACAAACAACATCCACTAAAAAATACATAAATAATTGGATACAATACAGACACACATGAACAGCATTTTGCTACACCGTGTTTGAAAACTAGGTGTTTCCAGCAATGCTGAAACATGTTTCCAGGCTCTACACTATTATAATCTACCTGAAGGCCCAGAATATCCATTTACGGGTCCTGAACAGCCATCAGTTAAACACAGAAATACACCTGCAGGCCTCTGAAGCTTCAAATGAGCCCAGAATGACGACAGAAATCTATGTACTTTGCTGTTGTCTTGGCTTTCCTAATAAGAATCCCATTCAGTCACATCAATTATAAAGACAGACATTTATTAATGAAAGCTTCGGATAAATATTTCAATGGGGAATCTCATTTTAAATGTCTTGTGCTCGATCACAAGGGGCAGGAGTCGGCAGTGCTTTGTGTTAATGATTTACAGACACGCTCTCTTCGGCTCTGTGTTATATGAATGCCATGCTAGCGTGCATTAAGGTATCATGACCTTTAACGGATCTAAAACGGGAGGCTTGTACGCTTGTACCATGATTTACTCCAACATAACAGGATATTTGAGGACATGCCATATATGCAGTATGTTACGTGTTTAACACTCACCCTCACTATGTCTAAATGTCACTGCTTTAGATAACAAAATATCAGGACGGATGGCATTCATGTTAAAGAAAGATAGCAGAAGGACACTTTAAAAAGCAAAATACATTCAAAATGTTTAGAGATAGATGGAGAATTATAAAACAAACTGCCATTATCGCTGTTCCATCGAAAACAGGATCTGAACACACCATCAAAAATGTCTCTTCCAACATTTTTCACCACTGAACTAAATGTAATTTTTAATGAGAAAACACTGATCACAGAGAAATAATAACCAGACTACATATATTACAATTGCTATTGTTTTAATGAACCACATCCATACAATTAAATAGTGATTGTTGACTATATTTTAAAATAAAAATAAATGTATATAAATAAAAAAAAAAAAATAAAAAAAATTATATATATATATATATATATATATATATATAAATTATTTGAAATAAAACAAACATCTGGAATAAAAAATATATATATATTATTTTATTATTATCTTTTTTTTAACCTAAGTAAGTTAAGCTAAGTAAGTAAATAAACAGCCAATTAAGAATTTATTGAGGGAAAAGCTGTAGATAATAGTTAGCAATAGTTATTCAAAAATATAGCATTTTATTTTAGCCTGGTTCTCATTTCCTAAAATTAAATAAATAACATAAAATACTTAACTACAATACCACAATAACTACAAAAACAAAATAACAACACTTATATTTATATATATAAAAAAGAAAACAATGTAAATTATTATTTTTTAAATTTTATTTAATTAAAATAGTATTTAAAATTGAAAACATATCTACAAAGAAATATTAATGACTATAATAACAACACCAACATTGCTCTGGTTTTGAACATTAGACATTGCTTTGAGCTTTTCTGAAACAAAATTAGTTAACTAACCAACCAACCAACTAAATAAATATATAAACAAAGTTTGAGTTTGTTGAATGGAAAGGATCTCCAATAAACTCTGAACTGAATCACCAAAATAAAAAAAAAAATAAAAAAAAAATAATAATATATAAATAGGGAAACATTCAACAAATGTGACAGATCTGATTCTGAGATCATCATCAAAAAAAAAAGACATGAGCTTTGGCCAAACCTTTCCAAAGGCTACTCGGGGAATACAAAGTTCTCCAGACGCTCAAAGTCACTGAGTTGTTTCCAGCTGTGAAGATACCATCTGCTCCCTCTCCTTCATTTTAATTAGCAGCCGTGGTGTTTATATCACTGCGTTCCTGCGATGATCCTCGACGCGTGGGGTTACGACAAACAGGTTTTACACACACTGAACCCTCTAGACAAACACAGATTAACATTTTGCTGTGTTTGTAATATCTTGTTTTGGTTTCTGTGTGGAGAAAGCTTGAAAAATTCATGATGCTGTGCTGTCAGGCTTGCAGGAATAACCGCCGGAGGAATACAAGAAGAACAGCCTGTTTTTCACACTAAAAACGCTTTTTAAATGTACAAGGTACACCGCATTAAAAAAAAAACTACACCAGAATCAGAAAGTAATTAGTTCTGTAATTGAGACTGTGTGTTTTAATGGAGGATTTTGCTCTTGTCGAATGAAATAATAAGTCTTATAATCCAGCTCAACACTAAGCAGCTTGGAATTATAACTAATTATGTCCTCAATAAATGTTTTTTTTTCCCTCAATAAGGTAATGCTTTTTGGTCTTTTAAATAAAAAGTAAGAAATCTAAAAGAAAAGCAAATGTAATTCATAGACAATTAAAAAATAAACAAATAAATAAATACATTTTGACTTCAAATTTGTAATTTATTGGAATACATAACAAAATGTACTTCACACACACGTATATAAACAGTACTGTGCAAAAGTCTTAGACCAGTAGTATTTTCACCAATAAAAAATGGTTTTAAGTCAGTTATTTTTATCTTTTGCATGCATTATCTTTTTAAGCGTGTAGTTGGAAATATCAGTTTACATTTCCAAACTTTATTTTTCATATTGTAATAATGCAGGGAGATTATTTTCAACAGCCAGTGCTCCACACATAGATCTGATCTGATCATCATCCAGTCTGTCTGGAATCACATCAAGTAACAGGACGCTACCGCAAAAGATAGAAATAACCGACTTAAAACCATTTTTTGTTGGTGAAAATATTAGTGGCCTAAGATTTTGCACAGTATATATATATATATAACTCAATACACATTCTTGATTTTTCTCATGTCTCTCATCAAAATGTCAACACCTAAATTATTGAAGGTGGCCTAACCTGTGCACAAGGTCTAATTAACTAACATAAGCAACAAGATGTTGGGCATCAGTTCCTTGAGTTGGCAGCTCTCTGTTCCTATATTTTTCCAGATTTATTGTGTTTTTCATAACAGTCCAGCCTCGCGTCTCTCAAGAGGCGTCTGTTCGCGGTCTGCTCCACTTTCTGTGTTCATCTGATAACCAAGACAGAAGCGCTGCCAGCATCCCTCACCGTGGCTAGCGCTCAGTCACGAGTCGAGCCGGTCTGGGCTCCGGAAACGCCGGGCGAAAGCCAGTCCACTCGAGTCCAGCAGCGGCCGGCGGCCAAGGAGCAGCTTATCAGTGCTGCAGGACTCAGGCCTTCCCAGCGCTTCAGCCTCTGAAGACCCACAGGCAGCATGACAAATATGGCCTGTCAGTCAAGAAGCTCTTTATCTAGAGCCAGACGCTGCAAACCGGAGAAAGGAGAGCATAGATGTGCTTTCGAAGGGCTATAGTGCCGCTGACCCACCTGTTTCGGGTAACTAGTCTCACTTTCTCAGTCTGGCGCTCCATAATGTGATTGTTTGTGGGTGAGCACGAGCACACAGGTGTTTATCAGTCCATCTGGAAACGAAACCTTTTTTTACAAGCTACTGAGCTGATGCAGCCAGTGCCTTCGAGGAATAAATAACCACTCAATTTGCCAGCGTTGGTGGCCGCGAATCCTGGGGAAATCTTAATACAGTGAGATAAAACAAGTCAGCTTACCGTGATTTGGCTAAGGCACATGATGCTATAACATGAGAAGGCTATAGTAGAAAGCACTGCCTTCCACTCAAGCTAAAAAAAGGGTTGACTCTAAATAAATTTCATTCAATACCTCTGGTTATAGATGGTGTACTGTAGAAGGTAATAGAAGTACTATGAAAATGTAGAATCAAACTCTATTGAATTTAACTATTCGTGTTTACCTGGTCTAATGGCATAAAGTACCTGTGTGCAGTTTTTAGCCAGACACGAAATACGTACCAATAAGTACATATCCAGGTTCATATCTATGTGTTTTCATAGACTCACGGAGTACAGAGAAGTGATTTAGAGATGAGGAGCTCCAGGTCCAAACCTAACTATATTATTAAAAATAACAGTTCAAATGTATGTAAAAGGAAATTGAAATGGCATATTTATCAATATAGAAAGTATACTGTATGTAGAGAAAGCCTCGGAGAGGTAAGGTAACCAACTGAAAGCAATGCATGCAAGGTAATATGAAATGTTAATGAAATAAAGTGACACTCTGCAATGATTAGACAATTTCAGTTCTCATTCTCATTACGTGCACAGCGAAGTCCCAGTAGATCAAGTAGCATGTTAAATACCGCTCCAACTGCAAACATAGAAGGTTTCCTCAAAACAGATTCATGCACTTGCTTACAGTACTTCAACTACTTCAAATGGTGCATTTGTGCATGTCCAACTGCTGTGCCTCACGCCAGAACTAGAGTCTGAAAGTGTGTTCCCGAGCAGCAGCAGAAGTCGAGGAGGACTCAGCGCTCCAGGCTCTGCAGCTCTGGCAGGAGAGAGTCGTGTAACTGAATCCAGAACAGTCCACATTCCCGGATTTTCTTGTGGGAGCCACAGCTCGCACTGCCATGCATCGAAATCAACAAAAAAGTTTTTTTTCCAAGTGAAACAGTAGCCTCCAAAAACTCTTGATAGATGTCCTTCACACCAGTTATCACTCGCTGCGATGTGCCAAACCTTGGGAATGAGGCTAATTGATCATGAATTATGACTCTGTGCATACTCCTACTGAGAATTAAACGATCAATACACTCTCTGGTAATATGAGGACGACGAATATAATGTTCCCTGGCTTTACGAAGAGCGCTGTGCATCGAGGCGAAGAAAGAAGATATCGCATTGATTATTATGCTGCATAAAACACACACACACACACAAACGCGTGCACACATTAGGGCTTTCTTTAAATGTCAACATTGTGGTGGAGAGTTTTTTGCATTGGCAAAATGTGAAACAATTCAATGCACTGTGGTGTCTTTTATCATATTATTATGATTGCTGTTTCATAAGACCTGTTTTACCACAGTTTAGTTTGTGATCGAACAGAAGACATTTTCCATTCATTTTTCCAATAGGTCTGTATCAAAGCACTATAAGTCATGAACCAAACCAGCCAAAAAAGAGAGACTCACAATACCACAGTCTTTGATTTGAAGCAAAAAAAAGGTGTTGGAAAACTGGACAAAAGCACAAAGACAGTCTATTTAAAAGGCTTTAGTGAAAGAAAGAACTACAATTGTATAAAGCATTGTGAAAGCATTGTGATTTTTTCGGTTTTGATTTTACCTATAGAAACAATATATTTTTAGTTCATTGCAAAATATGCATATGTAGTTAAGCTCCATTATGTTGATTGGAGTAGGCGGAGCTTTGGCTCTTTAACTCTCTGATTGGTGGAATTTTCCACACAGCATCATGGCATGGGTACTCTATGGGTAATATATCAAAAATTTTGCTATTAAACATGATTATTTAAAAAAAAAGAATGGGAACAGATGGCTTAACAATATCAGAGCTCGGATTTGTCTTTTCATGCTAAAAATAAGTTTAAATTAATAAAATTTATAAATAAATAAATAAAAATAACAATAATAATTTCATAATGTGTTAAGTACTATAATGTTTAATAGCCTAGTTATCAGCTGAATTATCTGTAAACAAACTCAGAATATAGGTACTTCTGAAATGAGTTTTACCTTAAAAAAAAAAAGCATATCTTTAAAGATATGCATTATAATTGATGATTATCAATAAAGTGTAAAAAATAAAAATATATCTTTCCACTAGTCAAGAAGCAAAAGAAAACTTGACCAGTGCCGAAAAAAAAGAACAATGGTAAAATCACAGCCTCAAGCGGCTAATTGATTTATTAATCAAAACTTGCACGAACGTTAAAGAGTGCACAGCTCTACCCAACTCTCTCTAACCTGAGGTGATTTTCTTTGCTCATTTTAAAAGCTTAAAATAATTGACCTTGAGAAATTAATTACTTGTGTGCTCTGCTGCGTTCTCCAGTCCTGACTGAGGAGAATTAATGGAGCCACTGGCATTCTTCATCCATTATCAGGCTTCATTTTTCAGGTAGATGTGCCGCCGTATGTGCCGTGGCACTTAGTACGGATGAAGCCCGAGATTTCAGTTTTCACATAATGAGAATGAAATTATCTAATCACTGCAGACTGTCATTTTGCTTCATTATTATTTAACGCCACCTTCGCGTGGCTCCCTTTGAGGGTTTCCGCAGGATTTGGCTTTCTTTAATATTCAAGGCTAAACAGCGTATGTAAAATGAACTCATGGCTTTTCGCCGCAGAGACCACAGATTGTGGTAAAGGGGCATAAATCCATATAAGAGGGCCATAATTCACCACGTGCGTTTCAATATGAATTCAATTTCACCAAAACATGTTTCAATAGCGTCTCTCTTCAAACGTAAATGATCTGATCTGAAGACAATCTCTTAAAGGCAGACAGAAAACAGTCAGTCTGAAGGGAAATTCGAAACAGAAAAACCTGGCCATTTGCGTTTAAATCTTATGCAACAGGATTTACTATTAAAGGACATTGAATTTAATTAAAATAAAATAAAAGATAAAATAATGTCTAGCTGAAAATAAATATATGATAAACAACGTAATATTTCTCAGAGCTAAGACGTTTACAGTGTATGTTTAAGAGACACAATTTTTCAAAGTAATCAATAGAGAGATTTTCAGAAACTAAAAAGCAATCATACAGTTATAGGCAGAAGTGATCATAAGTAATGCTCTTCCATTCCAAATGGTCAACAATTTCTGACAGATATTTCAAAGCGGTGGTTAAGAAAACTCTCTTTGGCATCTGATACATAACTGCTATCATAATCTGATAGCAGTTATGTATCAGATGCTTTTATCTAAATTGACACTTAATATAAAGTTCAAAATCCTTTTGAAAATGTTGTAGCATTAATGGATCTTAATGGCTGCTGAAAAGTCAGCTTTGCATCACAGGAATAAATTACAATTGAACATAAAAGAGCAATATTGAATTGCAAAAATATTTTACAATGTTAGTCTTTTACTGTATTTTGTAATCAAATCAATGCAGCCTTGGTGAGCACAAGAGACTCATTTCAAACACATTCCTACTGACCCCAAACTTATGAACGCTAGTGTCTGATTATATTATAATACAATTCTAACAGGTTTTTAACCATCTACAATCATGGCTTGCAACCACAGCAATGTGTCTTCATTCTAAAGTTTAATTCTGATCCGACTTTTCCATGAATTGCAACAAGCATCTGTTTTTTTTTGTTTGTTTGTTTTTTTCCCCCCTTAATTTCAGTAATTACTTGTTGGAAACAGACTGGAGTTGTGTTTAATTCATAAGTGAGGGGTATGTCAGAGCTGTCAGCGTGCATGGCTTGATCACGCAAGCAAACCAGCACTGATTTAAATCTACTTTGCGCTCAAGCAGTGCTCATATAGTCAGAACCCAACAACTTATAAGAAGAACAAATAGCACTCGTTCATGACCCATATGTCAGAGCTGGCGGCGTAAAGAAAATGTCAAGCTGTTTGGACAAAAAGCTGTAAAAAGCATTACATTCCAACGTCAATCAAAAGAGAGTCAATTAACGTCTATCAAAACCGCAGCATTCAACATTAGATGCCAAGCGGCTCCGATCCAGGACTCTTGACTCAGAAACAGCTCAGTGGCAGAGCATGATGTCAGACTTAGCCTAAACTCATTTGCTTTCCTGCATCAATTACGGCAAATTTTCCCGTTGCGCATGTAATTATATGCCTATACCTATATTTAAATATTCCAGAAATTGCATAATGTGTGATGTTGAAGGCTGACAGAGGTATAAGATAAAAAAAATTTATAAAAACCAATGGGATATCCAATATTGCACACAAATGTCACTTAAAGAAGTATGTAAATGCTTAAAAATAATTGCATTTCTCACACTGAATAAATAATTTAGTACACAAATAAATTATAATAAATTTTAAATATAAGAAACAAATATAATAATGATAATAAGTATTATTACTACTACTACTACTACATGACAATATTAATTAATTATGTGTTAATGAAAAAAAAACATAAATATAGAGATTATTACAATTGTTTATTATATTATTTTAGATTAAATAATGTTGTAAAAATAAACAGATAAATAGATGTTTTAAGTATAATCAAACAGAACTAGATTTATTGAAAATATTACATATAATTTATAAATAATACATTTATTATATTATATGTGTGTTTTTGGCTGAAACTTTCATGCATATTGTTATGGCATTTGTTTAATGTTGCTTAACGTTTGTAAAGTAAAGATTGATTAATGGAATTTACAAACTACAATAAATGTTGCATCAAAGAACAGTATCAGTCTATCGATATTAATAAGGAAACAATGGCAAAGTTAACAACAGTGACAGCTCAATATGCAGCCTATAATTAAGAAAAGTGTCTTTTTCAACAGTAACCTCGGATGTAGAGGATGTAGATCTGAAACCAAGCTGAATTACAGAGAAATCAAACTGACTTGACTCCAGACCCTCAAAAAGCATTTTAATCTTTGTGTAGATGACCTCTTCCATGTGCAACTGAACAGATATTAGTCAGAATAAGCTGCAGTGTGAACCAGATGGAGTCACATAAAAACACAAACTCATCAGATGTGTGTAAGCACCCACAGATCTCTTCATCTTCACAGCTCATTTTAAAGACAGACAATCTTCTGCGGAATTGACAATAGGATTTCCACAGGTACATTTGTACAAATAAACGGAATTATATAAATCCAGAACTAATCAGCCCCCATAATACAAATGTCAGTCAGACTGTATAAGCCACACGGCTGGGCTAATCCATCGCTTTATCCTCTTTACAGACGCGCAAACCTCTCGCCGCTCAATGGAGCAGATATTGACCAGGATCTGGTGCTGTTGTTAGATCAACTCCTTCTGGCAAACTTTGATAGGTCATGTCAATGCACAGCACCTTCGTATTAGATGCAGTGAATTCCCTGCAGAAAGTCGGCTCCGTAATCACATTTGTGGAGGATGCTCTAATCCTGCAGCATGTTTCCTGGACAGATTTACATTAGAGAAAAAACTAATGCCTAAATGTCCATGCTATTGTCAGTTTACTGTGTGAGGAAGAGCCTGGAGTCTCTGCTAAATGGAAAATAATATCGCACTGATATTAACTCAGGATTCAAAGAAATGTCCAAAAAGGCTGTATAAAAGTGAAAGTAATTTAATAATATTCTAATAAAAATAAAATGGCAATAATAAAGCATTGTTAAAATATTCTGACAAATAATGGTTTAAAAAAATAATAATAATTAGAATTCATTAATCAGTGTTTTTATTCAAATTTGTTTTCAATGTATTATGTACATTGAACATATTTACAGGTACATTTTCCCAATTGTATTCATTTATTTTCATATAAAATTTAAATTTAAAACAAGACAAAGGGTCTCTGATGCCAGAAGCTCTGTACAGAAGATACATTGTAACTCCTGTAAGAAGTTCTCAGTGATCTTCAGTGTGAATGTAAAGCACTTAACTCTGTGAACAGAGGCGATCTCTTATGCACATTAAAAGCCTGCTGTTAAAATCAGCTGCTGTTAAGTTCAGCAAAGATCAGCTCTGCTCTCTGCTAATGGTCAGTAAAGTCTGCTCATGGTGAGGAAATGATTTATATTATGAATGACATCATCTTCTTCAATCGCCACCACTTAACAGACAGTAATGCTCTGAGACATTTGGCTTCGATGATATTTCAGCATGCAGCTCATGACAGTGATGCATTGCAAATAACAGCTAATATTCTTTTTTTATGGTAGTCTACCACAAATATATATATATATATATATATATATTGTGACATTTTCACACAATTTTTCAACTGGGCTCAGTAACTATAGTTTAGTTTATTACAAAGACTTACAAAATTTCATTTCATTTTTCATTTCATTTCATTTCATTATGTCATTTCATTTCATTGCATTCCATTTCATTTCATTTCATTTCATTTCATTTCATTTCATTAATAATATTTGCTTTCTATTTGAATACATCTTAATTTTTTTATTCCTGTAATGAAGCCAAATTTATCTCACAAAAAATGGAAAAAATTAAGAACAATTTAATTCAATAATCACAAATTAAATAAAAAGATAAATAAATAAAGAAAGAAAGTCAAAATTGCTAATCTGAACACATAACAGTAGATCTGTATGACTTCTTCAGACACATGAAGTACTTAAGCTATGACAAAACGCAGTTGAGTAGTTGTGGGTTTACATATAGAGACATACCTACACGGGATCATCGAAACGGCAACGCTCTCAGGTCTCATGTGACATTATATAAGAGTGAAGCTGATGTGGATGTTAATGAGCTTCAGAGGAGCCTCAGAATCACATACAGTCAGAAGACAGTGAAATAAAACCCAATTGCACACAGTACATCCCTCGCTGTCTCACATGCCCTTTGTCTCTGCAGAACATTTAGCTTGAGTGCCAGCTTCATCTACCCTCACTCGCTCACTAACAGATGTCAAATTAATGCAGTGCTCTTAATTCATCTGACACCATAACACTCGAGTCTTGCTCTTTATGAAATGCACAAGAGCAAACATAAATCACTGAATCACAGCATTTGTGGTAAAGACATGAATGACATTTCAAATCATCACGCACATATATATATATATATATAAAGTAAGAAACAATTACTTTTACCACAATGCTTTCAATTAGCAAGGAAACATCTAATTAATCAAAAGTAGCAGTGAGGATATAGAACAGTACATTACAACAGTATATATATATATATATATATATATACACACTTTGCACACACACACTATTATTATTCTTGTTCTTATTATTAAATATTCTATAAAATTAAATATTTGTAATTTTTTGCAGAAACAATTTTTTTGTTGTTTATTATTATTTTTATTTTCTTTATACATTCTTTGTGAGCACAACAGACGTCTTTCAAAAACATAAAAAAAGAAAAAGAAAAAAAACAAATTTAGTTAATGTAATGTATTTTAATGTAATGTATTTTTAATCCAATAAATGCAGCTTGGCTAGCATGTTTCTAAAAATCCTAAAATATTCGTTCTGCTTAGTCATTCTAAAAGCTTTTTTTTTCTTGTTGAATACTTTCGTATCCGGTTTACCTGTCCTATTACAGAAGAGAAATGCTGTTTTTTGACTTTAATATCATTTTAGTGTAAAGCACAGATGAGTTTTTCTCAGGCCTGATGAGAACCTCCTTGAAACTGTTTTAACTTTCTGCCTTTGAAAACTTCATAATAATGAAATCTGCTCTGCCTTAAAGTTAACAAAGACCTCAGTCCATTTTTCTCTTTCCACACACAGTTTTGACTGTAATTAGTTGATGAAGAAAAAGCCCTCTACTTTCATGCTTTAATTTAAGACTTGTGTTGGGGTTGATGAATTAAGCGTGTTTCAGAATTAGCATGCTAACTGGACGCTGGCGATTCTTCCCCTTGGGGTTGCTGTTCGCTACTAGCTACTAATGAATTTGGGGGAGTTTTAATGAGCTGAAATTGCCTTTGACTCTTAGGGGCTGGAACACGGCTCGAGCCGGTTGCTCACTAGGAAGTGTGAAAGCAAAGCGTAGGCTGGCATTAATAAAGGCAAATGAGACAGGGTCGCGAGGACTTCGAAAATCAAGCTTGTATTTAGAGCACTTCCTCAAGGGTTTATTTGACTACGCGACCTTTGCCATGCAATTACATTAGCATCATGTGGGAAAGAAATGGCTTATTTATAAAGTACTTTAACATACTATTCACATAGGCTAAGCTGACAGCTTTTATCAAATATAATGCAAACATAGGACTTATATTTAGAATTTCTTTCATATTTTTGTGAAAATTGTGGCATTTATTTCTTTTTTTCAGGATTATTATGTCAATAGAACGTTTACAAGAACAACATTTATTAGAAATCTTTTACTTAACTTGTAATTAATTTAATGCATCCTTGGTAAATAAAGTATTAATTTATCTTATAAAAGTCCACCTGTGATTAAGACTTGAAAGGTATAGTGTATGATATAAACTTTAAAACCCATTTCAGATGCCTTAATTGGACAGATTTAAAATATAAATATATGAAATAGGCCACTGAAATATAAGGGACTAACTACGCAAAACAAAAGCACTAAGTCCTGAGAAGCCGTGGTTTACAGTGAATTTATAACAGCTAAGGGGAGTTGTTAGGAGTGACACAAAGCAGCTTATTGTTTTTATAAAATGGTTATTTCATATATGTGGCAAGGCTTCACAAAATAAAACAGACCAAATAAAGTTCAGTGATAATAATAAAAACATTTGGTGCATCACAAATTGCATACTTATTCTATGACGTTTTGTATAAATGAATAATAAATTATGACTCTGATTAATAATGACAAAATAATCTTATGTAATTCCTACACTGACTGAGTGCATAGTGCACATAGTGTATAATTGCACAGTACAGTATACTATATACTGGCTATTTGGGACACAGCGAATTATTCTTCCACCAAACAAAGTAGTGCCGAGCAACACACAAATGTGTTTGTAGAGTAATTTACAACAGCTTCAAACTTGTCTCAACCAATCAGAATCAAGAACTGGAACTATTCCTGAATTCTCTCTCTCTCTCTCTCTCTCTCTCTCTCTCTTATATATATATATATATAAGGAATCATTGACGCAGGGTGGTAATGCGGTCACGGTGTGCATTATTTTTTTAATAATTCAATAG
>JAUMHI010000033.1:16346033-16356179 GCA_032359435.1 Enteromius unitaeniatus
TATATATATATAAGGAATCATTGACGCAGGGTGGTAATGCGGTCACGGTGTGCATTATTTTTTTAATAATTCAATAGCCTGGAGTGAATTATTCCCCTTATACTATGGTTGCCAGACCTTTTGAAAAATGTTTTTCTGTCCAGGGTAAGGGTAATTATAGCCTAACCGAATGTAATGTTAGTGCTATCTGTTAGCAACGTACATGTTAAATCCGTCTTTTTAGGCAAGTAAACGAGAGTCACTTCATTAAATGTTTTTACAATGTATTTAACGTGATCACAACTAACACACGGAAGACAACAATTGATTAAAACAAATAAATTATATATAGAGAGAACAAAGTATCACCAGAGCTTTTGAAAAATTAAACCAATGCATGACTTCACAGTGCATTTGGTAAATAATTTAATTAAAAGTGGGTCTTCATAGTGTGTTGCACAAATCATTTTATCTTGGATAAAAAAAAATCAAAACGTTCTGCTGCCTGCATGACCGGTTTGGCAGTGGGTCAGTAATGGTGTGGCATTTCTTTGGAGGGCCACACAGCCCTCCATGTGCTCGCCAGAGGTATCCTGACTGTCATTAGGTACCGTGATAAGATCTTCAGACCCCTTGTGAGACCATATACCAGTGCGGTTGGCCTTGGGTTCCTCCTAATGCAAGACAATGCTAGACCTCATGTGGCTGGAGTGTGTCAGCAGTTCCTGAAAGATGAGGGCATTGATGCTATAGACTGACCTGCCTGTTCCTCAGACCTGAATCCAACTGAGCCCATCTGGGACATCATGTCTCGCTCCATCCACCAACGCCACGTTGCACCACATAATGTCCAGGAGTTGGCGGATACTTTAGTCCAGACCTTGGAGGAGATCCCTCAGGACACCATCCACGCCTCATCAGGAGCGTGCCCAGGTGTTGTAGGGAGGTGCTCCACGGGTTAATATATATGATTTCCATTGATGTTTTTTGTGTGATTACTCAACTATGTAAAGAACAAAGTATTTAATCTAGGATGTGTTATTTTAGTGTTAGTTTTTTGAGCTGTGTACTGTATATACACAACACAATCAATGATTCAAGCTCAACAGACTCGTTTCTTAAATCGCTGGCGCTAAAGTCCTATAGCACAAAGAACAACCCATGTCACAAAAAGTGACAAGGCTGCTCTTGTAATTTTATGTGTGATATAATTCCTGTCAGGTTTTTACGAGAATGGCCGTTTAGGCTGTGTTTTCCCCCGGTTCAGTGAGATCCGGCTGAGACAAACCGAGCTGTCATTTGCTGAAGCTCTGGTCTCAGAGGACCTGTCTCTCCAACACGTCTGCTTCAATTAGCCGCTGGCTGTCATTCTCACCCGCTCCTTCCATTACACTCAACGACTAAATTGCTCATCATTTGGTGAAAGCGACAAAATGATGGAAGAATGCTTTGTAAATGTGCTCGGATGTTCTGCTTCTTCCCACACAGTTTTGCTCAAGTTTGCTTGAGCTGAAACCTCAAATGTTTCTCACCTGGGATGTTTAAAGCTGTTATTAGACTCTACGACTGGCCAAACTAAGACATACAGATCTGTAACAAACATATTAAAAGGTAGGAAGGAAGGAAATGAAATAAAAAAAATAAGAAAGTTAAAAAGTTGATTTGCCGGTACTTGCCGGTAATTGTTAAGATAAGCAAAGCTTGTTTGTTTTTTCCCTCCTAACCCTGAGGGAGAATACTCAGGGTTAGAAGGGCTTCCAAGCCCTAGGGTGAACAGCCCTGAGAGCTCGGGAGGGAAACGAGGCGGACGGCAAGTTTCGAATCCTGAGTGCTCCCTGGTGAAGAAAAGAGGAGCTGGGGAGGCGGGATACTGAGATCGAGATAAGGAAGGAAGGAAGGAGATCTGGTTATTTATAGGACGAGGCTAAAGATTTGATAGGGAGATGAGATAAGTGGAAGACTGGAGGCGGAAAAAATAAAAAAAAAAAAAAAAAAATATATATATATATATATACATATATAAACACTTTAACAATATATATATATATATATATATATATATATTTTATTTTATTTTTTTTATTTAATTTAATTTAATTTTTATTTTTTTTATTAAAATAGCCGTTTATACGGTAAGATGTAATTGATCGCTGAGATCAAAGCTGAATTTTCAGCATCATTACTCCAGTCTTCAGTGTCACATGATCACTCATACCCTCCATTAAAATGAAGTCTAAATTGCCATAATGGTCTTCCTACAGATTTTTTCTTGAGTCTGCTAGAGCTGAAAGCTAAAACGTTTCTCATCTGGGACTCTCAAAGCCTTTAGTAGCTGTGAAAAGCTGGATTTAGATCATTTAGCATTGTTTTCCTTGCTGACCATGACCCAATCAGAACAGACCTGCAGCCCATTACTGGTTCATGACCCTGGTTGGAGAAACACTGATGTAAAGACTGAATTTCCACGGCAACTTGACGCAGAAGAAACACATGACCATATAGAGTCAAAGCCAGAACGCAGAGGTCAAAACACACAGAAAGTCAAATGAGTAGCTGTTTATACGGCCGCCAAACTGGATGTCAAGCAGAATGCCTTCTCACCTAGTTTATCAAGTTCATGCACACATACTCTCAAACACACACATTAACAGCACAAAACCCAGAGGAATAAGGACAATAGAAAAGCATTCCCACAGAAACTGAATTGAGGTTAGCAAGCAAATGACCTCATTCATCTTCTCTCCCGACAATGCTTGGATAACAGTTTAAGGGCGCTGATGCCATCCAAAACATTAGTTGAGGAGGCTGCGTAAATGGCAAATTGTAAACACTACATCATAATTTTGAGGCCCTCTGACGGGCCAGAGCCCATGTTACTGCAGGCGATCTTACCATACATCACACACGTCATGTCTCTCTGCTACATCCTAACATGCCCAATGTATGACATTCTGCAATGTGCAGCACCTTATAATTTTTTTTTATAAATGCAATTTAAGAGAGGATAATTTAAAAATGACAATAGCATAAGAACATATGCAAAATATGAAGGCAATGATGAGTATATAAATATTTTTATAATTATATAATAAATCTAGATTTTATTTTTATTTACTCCTATTAATATTTTTGTATGCATACAATTAAACTAAATCAAACAAGTTTTCTTTCTTTCTTTTTCACTGTGCAGGGTGTGTCATAAAATAAAATAGGGTGCTTAAATGAGATAAAATGGAATTTATGTGTCAAACCTATACACACACACACTAAAAAAGGATTGATAAAGTCTGTGTTAACTCAACTTTGTAAAGATTCCAAAACTGGCAAAGTTGTCAACTTCTGAGCCCCTGAACCCGAGACACGGGGGTATGAAAGTTCTCCTGACCTCGCTTTGACTCTGAACACTGAGGAGGAAAGCAGCTTCACGTCCCATTAGCTCCCAGCAGGCCCAAGTCACGGGATAAGAGGCTTTGTCTTCACCTCACCGCGGGATCTCCCGTCTGGACTCTTCAGGTTTGGGTTTTACAGTAAGATCCATTAAACCTTACTTCCTAAATACAGACGCTCAACCTGATCTCATTAGCATTCACAGATATTCCTTCTTGTTCCTTCAGAAAGACACCGGAATAAGCACACCGGCAGGATCTTTCACGTATGAAGACATACAGGGGATTTGAACAGGAACACAGTTATCAAAGTTCATTCAAAAAGTCTTTTTGAAATAATACTTGGACTATTATACTTGTGAAAGGCAAGAGGGTATGCATGTTCCCACAGCTATTTTCCTGATTGCTGTTGCATTCAATTATTCCTGTGGTGAACAAAATGTGAGATTCCTGGAAACGTCAGTCAGCTGGGTTCGTCTCCAGCATCACAAGTCCAAAACAGCGAATGTCTTGAGAGCACTTACAAGAGTAACATTAACTCTGAAAATCTCCAACCATTCATAAAGCTGTGCAAAAAACAATAGTACATAAAAAAGTCATTGTTTTTTACTTTTGGATATAATGTACTGTACTGTGGGTAATATATTTACTGTGCGTGTGTAAACTTTTATTTACTTAAACATGGTTAGAAATTATACTTTCCAACTTCAGTGTTGCTCCAATATTATTATTGAAAATATTGATATAGGCAATGTAATTCATACTTTGTTGAATGAATGACGTGATTCCTGTGCCAGACTGTGTCAGACAGGAGACTAAATTTAGCTCTCAACTATATCTGGCCTGCTAAAAACAACCACGCACATACAAAGTAATAATTTTTACTCGACAGAGCAGCTTAAAAGCAACATATTCCCAAGAACTAAACATCCCATGGATTATTGTGCATGCCCGAGCATAAACGTTCCCAAGACATGTAAAGAAATTCCAATTCCTTATAAGGGTCTCATACAGAGACGCGCGCGCACGGACGCCCTGAGCGAGTGGAAACGAGAGCATGTTAAATTGAGCGCAGACTTCATGTTAGCTCAACTGCCAAATGCTGATAAACATCCCGGATATTAAATCCTGCGCAGACTTGCCCCCGTTGTGGTTTCAAACATAATTGGAGTGGAAATAAATAAATAAACGCGATCTTGTCACGAGCTCAGGAACACATGCCTCCATCGTTATTATGAAGAAGGATGAATTCAATTAGGTTCTGAGGTCTCCGATGCATTCTCAGTGCTTTTGCACACGCACACAAAAATAAATAAATAAAAAATAAAAATCGCATCCCGCAATCTTGGGATTTCTGGCAATGTTTTCTGGCAGCTCTTTCGGAGATGCATCTTTCCACGCGAGTGCTCCTTCCTTTGGGTTCACGAGGACTGCACGAGTTTTTAAGCACTTCTTTTGCGCAGAACGTCGCAGCTACATTAGTTTTGTTTCTCTTAAATTACTGTATTCAAACGCTCCATTTAACTACGCAAACTCTAAGAGGAGCGAATGAAATACAATTACGTAGCAGTGATATATCAGTAACGTGGCTTTCTGGTGCGCCAGCAGACTTAATGGGGCTTGAGCAATGCTTTCTTGAAGCCCTATATAATTAGTTCCTATCCTGACAGCATATAATGTTCCTGGTGAAATGGTCGCCGATGTATTTCACAAATCGCTGAAAAGCAGAGAAATATACTGCCTGGCCTTGTAAAGCAGAAAAAAACATGGACGGCTCGTTCCAACAGAGCGGGTATTCTGAAACATTAATGTGCGTGAAGCACTAAAGCTCCAGCTGCTTTGACTGCATGCAGTGCGTCGACTTGAAATTTTATCAGCAACCAGGCCCGGCTACACGAGGGGAGGGATGGGGGTGAAGCACCCAATCAGAAGCTTGGCCCACCCTGGCCCCACACTACTAACAGCCAATCACAAAATTGTTATGATATTCAGTTGATCTTCCTATATTTTTCTTTTTCCGCAAAACAGTCTTCACTCCCGTCCACACCCACAAACCTGCTAATAATGTATAGAATTTGGCATATCAAGGAGCCACCAATTTGCGCGGAATTGAAATCCTTTTGAATGGGTGCCTGCACTGTTTACTTTTGACTTAAGTGATCACGCGTACAGTGCTGTGCAAAGGTAAAGCATCTTACAAGATCTTACATTTGTCAATGAGCTCAGCAACTGTTTTGATGCATGGTCTTGCGAGTCTCAGTGGTGTAGTGCATACCGCGTACACCCACCTCTTTATCGGTCTGCTTTGCGTACCCACTACTAAATCCCCTCTGATGTGCATTCCGTAGCATCCTGCATTAACCAAATCATGACAGTCAACCACAAGAGTAGCTAATCAAATTGCATGTGATGTGAATATTGCCTAAACACCCAGTGAAGACAGTGATGCAGTCAGGACGCGCCGGCTTCCCTTTAAATATGATTGATGATTGCACCCGTGCCCGCTTTGCTCCGGCAGTGACATAGATGCTGCCTCTTCAAACTACGTCAGCCAAAGTGAACACTCTTTCATATCAGATCCATGATGTTTTTTAATCCTGTAACACGTGAATTATTTATTGCAAAGTTTGTCCATCTATTAATTTCATAATGACCCTTACTCCGTGATGTAGCGGAAGTGGAAATGTGCAAATATTATTCAATGCAAGACTAATGTTTATAACAGGCTTTCATCCTTTTGCTTAAAAAAAAGGAAAACGGGGACTTAAATTAAAAGTATATCCACTACACCCCCCCCACCTTCATTACCCAGGCCCACCTGGAATATCACTTGGCCCATCCTGCATCTCCGGGCCTGTCAGCAACTCAGATTCATTCCTGCATGATTCATCTGAAGCTCTATGTCAAATCAGTTCTAATATACAGCACCATTGCAGAAAATGTACGATGCATAAACATTATCAGAGAAACACATTATTGGCTCATTAATTTACAAATGAGGTCCAGATTAGACTGATGTATTTAGTTGCACTCTTGGTTCAATTTAATTAGCATCAAAACTCATTATGAAATATAAGTGCATTAAAAGCGTAGCACATCTTTAATTAATGTCCTTTATTAGGGATTCATTTATTCATTTGTTAGTAAAAAAAACAACCAATAATTTAATATGTTATGAATGTGGAATTATATATCAAATTATGGTCTCTACAGTATATGCAAAAGAGTAGTTGTCCCTATTATTATGGATATCAGTGAATGAATGAATTAGACCAGGGGTAGGCAACGTCAGTCCTGGAGTGCCAGTGTCCTGCAGAGTTTAGCTCACCTGCCTGTAGCCTTGAAGACCTTGATTAGCTTGTTCAGGTGTGTTTGATTAGGGTTGGAGTGAAACTCTGCAGGACATTGGCACTCCAGGACCGACGTTGCCTCCCCCTGAATTAGACAGTCACCGGTATACTCGAATACTAATATTTTACTGTGAACACTAATGACATCACATTGGAAATTACTCTGGAAAGATGCAATATAATATGAACCTGTTAACTGCGTCACTAAGCTGAAGGGGGATTCGATTATAATGAATTACAGCTACTCATTGAGTCATGATTCACTAAAGGAATTATGCAAATCATCTAATGGCTTCAACATGCTAAAAAAAAAAAAGAAAAAACACATTAGTGCTGAGTGTAATTCACAGTGCCAACAAATATTTTCTGTGCATGGACCTTTTTATAACCAAATAAAGAAAATCTAAGGAAAGGATTGAAATGTTTAAATGTTTGGAGAGAATAATGGGTTGTCTTTATGAACTGACAACTGTTTGCTCTGATTTAAGACTTTTTAAATGTGTAAAACAGACAAATCAAGACTTTTTAAGACCCACACAAATTGTATTTCTAAATCCTTTTGTGTGACTAATTTCACGAGTTAAAATAAAAACTTGTTTTGCCATGACCTACTGAATTTTTTCTAGAGTGCTAAACTATCCCATACAGCTGATTGGTGCATAAAGCTCAGGTATTTTCACTGAAATACACTGCGTTTAAGAGGTACATCAGTTTAGCACATTCACTCCCGAACGCCTCATGCAAAAAACATGTACACAGGAAAAATAACAGCAAAAGAAATAATCCATCATAACCAGTCCTTTTTTCATCGAGAGTAGGTGAGCAGGGAAGATTTGGGCTGAGCAAACTCAATATCCGACTGAAGAGGGACTCGGAACAAAGTGAATTATGGCAGCACGGTTTTCTCGGCATCCTTGACAGACTGAAGCGAGGCAGCTGAGGAAATAAATAAATGAAAAGAGATGAAATAAAATTGCCGTGGATCTCATATAGCCTTTCCAGGAGAGTCCACGGGGACGTCCGGCCACCTCTTCCAAATGTCCATATAGTCAGGATGAGAAAAAAAAAGAGGAAAAACGGCATGACCCGAATTTCCAATCAGTCATCTGCACCGTCTTGGTAAAATTACCCGGAGTGGCAGCCTCTCCCCTGAAGATGGAAAGAGAGAGACAGCCGGTCCACGTCCTCAGAGAATAACCCGCCCTCACTGACAGTCACTTCAGCTGACATCGGCCCATCACAACAATGCTTACTTATTCATGCCAGCTTCCAGGAACTACACGTGTGGTTTCGGATTGCAGAATTGAAGAGGAAATGTTGCTGTCACTGTGTCGCGGTACCGCAAACGGAGCGATGCTCTGTCAAACACATGTTTTTTTGGGGGATTATACTATGTTCTGATCGATGCATTGACATTCAATCACAAATATGTGCTGTGATCACGGATATGCATGCATTATTTAAGGGGACCGTATGCTGTGGACCCAATACGTCCATCTCAAGTGTGAAATCCATAATTCTGGAAAGCTTTCCATATCATATGTGATCACCATGGTCAAACTTTACTGAAAAACCTGTTGCACACAATCTACTACATGCCTTCTGACTGTGTACTTGTGAAACACCTACAGTAATGTCTCTTTCCTCAAGTTATGGTTGATGTTTTTGTTATTTATTTTCAGAAATTAAACATAAACATAATTTTATTAATGTCCATAACATTTCAAGATGAACACTTACTGGACTGGAGCAACTTAGGTTTACTTGATATCTTTTTTTTTTCTTTTTAGGAAATTAAACTTAAATTAAAAGTAAAAATTAAAACTGTTCAGAATTTCATCTCACTTTTTGACAATATAAATGAAAGCATCTGCACCAAATGGCATATATTTGCTCATTTAGGTAAATAATATTGAGGTGATTTTTTCCATTTTTTTTCACTATATCAGACTATATGAGCCATAAACATATATGAATACACTTAATGGTATTATTTGCAGTATTTGTACTAATATTACAATTCATGCTTTTTAAATCATTCCAAAATAATGTTTTTACTACTACTAGCAACCGGAACGAACAGCAACCACTCAGATTACCCTAGCAACCTTACAGAACATCTTAACAATGACTTATTAAAATACAGAAAAACATAGCAACATTCACAATAATAGGAACATTGTCAAAGCACCTTGGTTTTTCACAGTCAAAATGTGTCAATTTATACTGTATGTCTATCTTCAGATTGCATAATGACCCAAATGAGGTCCCCACAAAAGACTCCCCAAAACAGATAAATAAATCAAGAAGGACGTAACAGTGTATATAGGCTTAGTTATAGCTACATGCTGAGGGTCTGGCGTGTAAGCTCTCCTACACTGCTGTCGTAATGGGCATCTGACAGTGTTTGCCGGAGAGCATCTGTATCTCTCGCTCTCTTTGCTATTTTTTGCCTCTTCCTGTATGTCTCAATCTGTAAATTGATTTCTCTGTAAATCATCTGCTTCAGACACAATATGATCCTAGATTACTTAGAAATGCCCATAATATCTCCTCAGGCCTCAAATGCATGGGAAGATGAGAGCTTTCAGTAAAGTATGCGCACATAATTGTATTTCTCGTATTATCCTGTTTTTTTGACTGTTGCTGTGGCTTATACCAGAGAGGCAGCAAACTATTATCAGTTTTTATTTATTGATGGTTTCGCTTTTGCAATTTGTTAAAATACTGAGTTATACATATTATATAGAACTGCAGTAACTTTAGGTATGAAATAAGGTCTCAGCTTAAAATTGTGTCATTTTCTAAGAAATTCAAACAAGAAATATAATTTTGTGGCTCTTTAATGTGTACTGCACTGTATTGCCTCAGGTCAAGTGGCACACATCAACCGACTGCTTTTCATATTTATTTCAAATAAACATGAATGAACATCAGAATGCATTTTATTTAAATCATGGAAAGACATCAATGCACTCAATTTTCCACCGAATTTAATCTACATTATTGTTGGTCAGATCACCTGTCAGTCAAGTTACCTGTCGGTCAATTGTGTTGCAAGGGAAATTGGCTACCAACTTGCACACAAAACGGCAACAGTATAAAAGTATTCCAATTCTGAGGGAAAACTGCAGACTTGGCAACACTGCTTTGTGTTCATGTTTCATAAGCATGTCTTCTTCTATTGGACTGCATGCAGGAGGGCTAAATTACAATCTTTGGTCAAATTACAGTCACATTGGTCAAACTGCATTATAGCAGGTCCTTCCATTAGGTCAGATGAGATCTATCTGATTGTCCGATGCATATGGCACACGTTTCTGGAAACACTTCAGGAGTTTCATAGTCGTCATCAGATTGGTTAAATTATACAGGATTTCCGAGAGACGTGGGTGTAGCGCTTTGCAGCGTTCTGCTTGGAAACAAAGATG
>JAUMHI010000033.1:16356279-16381348 GCA_032359435.1 Enteromius unitaeniatus
AGATTGGTTAAATTATACAGGATTTCCGAGAGACGTGGGTGTAGCGCTTTGCAGCGTTCTGCTTGGAAACAAAGATGCTGTGATGCCAAATTCCCTCATTTAAAAAGAAAGCCGTGGGGTTTACAACTGTGACAACCAGTGCCTATCAGTGTCAAGTAAACACTGGATTTTCAAAAGTATGTGAAATCTTCAAATTTTGCGTCATAGAATCATTAAAATATGTCCAACACACCAGTCTGTTATTGTGGCGACATTTCCACAAGGGCTATCAAAATGATTATGTCTACATTTGAATTGTCTACTTAAATTTGAGTTATATTCCAATTTAAAAGGCATAATTTCAGTTAGGGGAAAATATTTGGCTTCTCTCCTGAGGCCACAAGAGGGCACATTGAACAAAATATTATGCACATTTCCAACCTGGTCTCATAAAAATATGTACCTCTGTGCACTTTTTGTGCAACACTGTTTTTTACGTTTCGCTGCAGTTTCAAAGAGAAATGTCTACTGAGTGGCGAAAAACCCTGGCACATTTTTATTACAGGATTCAAACCGGAGCTCCTCGTCTTTCAAAGTATATCTCTGTACTCTGTGAACTACCAAACAAACCTACCGTCTATGACAACAGATAGATATAAAGCTGGATATGTGTGAGGCTAACATTCAAAAGCATTAGTGTTTAAATCTTGCAGCATATTAATATGGTATTTTGAAATCATAACATGATATTCTTAAAGTAATGAATTGAAACACTGTACATTTGTATTAAAATAAAGTCTGAGTTTTACTGTTCATTTATTTTTTAAAAAGAAGTGATATGTACTTATGGGTACGTATTTCTTGTCTAAAAAGGTACATTTAAACCATGAGACCAGGTCGCAATTTTTATAAGCACTTTTCTGTCACATGTATTTGCAAAAACTTTAGTCTGGTATAACATAAAAACGCAAACAGTTCACCTTAGAATTGTGACGCACAACCCTAGCAGTTTGATCTGAAAGTCTAGTCGACTGCTGATGTCTCACTCTGAGAAGGAAGGAAACGTTTCTGAGGTCTGCGGTGTAATGGGAATCCAGTGCTCGGGGTGGAAGTTGCCCTTTTCAGCAATCCAAGCTCTGCTTCACCAGGCAGGAAACCCATCTCAGCTTCAAAAGCGTCTTCAGATGGAGTTCAAGTTTTGGTTGTGCTTCAGCTGTGAAGAGGAACCTTACATCCTCTCTTTTAGGTCAGGGGCTGGAGACAAACACTTGGCCCTCTGGGAGGAACCAAAGACGAAGACATCCACTCATCCTCGTATTCAGTACTGCATTCAAGAGTATATTGTTGGTTTTGAAGCACTTTGCACATTCTTTTGTCATATTTCCAGAAACTGTTGCAATCTTCTAATGCATATGTTTTTGCACGGATTGACCTTTCCCTTTTTACAGTTGCTGTAACCGTTATTTTTCTCCCACCAAGTGTGAATCAAAAGCACTGAAGGAATCATATGACGAAAAGCGAAATCTATTCATATTTATTTGTCTTGTTTCCTGCATTGAAATGTTGTTTGAAATGGTCGAAGATGCAAAATAGTTGCACAACTGCCTACGTAATTGGATTTGGACATCCCAGAGCAAGGACATCAGCTTGGCGCCTTTATGAATTGGTCTTTTAAGAGGTTTTGGGGAAGAACTACAAAATAAGTTTGATGTGGATTAGTCGCATGCAAAAATTCTGAGGGATAAAGCCTCTTAGAGGAGACTGCAAACGTTCTGTGGGAGATTAGAGATGCTTTATGGAGATTTGAATGAATGAATGAATGAAATTAAATAATTCCCACAACTTTAGGGTTAAATAAATAAAGGTTAAATAACAATTAAATATAAAATATAAAAGGAATCAAAAGATGTAAAGAAATATAAAATATAAAAAAACAATATAATAATACACAAAAATACATCAATCAATAAATGTAAAAAAATATACAAATATAATAATAAAATAAGCAAATACATCAATCAATAAATTATTCTACTTACAACTTGGCAAGTAAAATAAATAAAAATAAATAAATCAGTAAAAAAAATAAATACATAAAAAGGATAGATTAATAAATAAATAAATTAAGCTTGGTATGCTTTTTGCCAAGTTGCACCATATTGATTTAACCTGAGCATATTGAAAAGCTCTTTTGGACAGAACATTTGCACCTGGCTTCTATCAGGAATAGTTTCAACCCTTGAACACCCACCGAGTATGACATTTCACAGGTTTTTAATGCCAGCGCGAGTTCCACCAAAGCGGCTCCTCCAAGCTTCAGCCGTACGAAATTAAAAAGTGAGTGATGTTGAAACCTGTACATTGTGAAAAATTTGCTTCATCACTTAAGCTGCCCTGCTGGGGAAAAAAAAGCTGAAGATTTGTTGAGTCTGTGGGGGTGACCAGAATCAAAGAAAGAGGCTTTTCGCTCTGATGTAATCACTCCTCTGTGGCTTTTTCCCCCAGTAACATCTGTGATTCACTGGCTCTCCCACACTGAGCAAAGTGCCCGTATTTGTCTAATCCTGAGAGTTACTCATCGAGCTGTGCTTAAAAACAGGTCAGGATGAGGCAAAGTGGGACTAATGTATTAAAAGAGGAGTAATGCGGCCTAATGGACGGCCGAATCCAGGGAGATGAACGTCTCGCGTTTGCGTCATTCAGGACTTTGTGCCAAACAATGTGCCAATGTGCTGGAGAAGCTGCTTTAAACATTTCTCCATCAAGATACAAGTTTCTCATAAAGTAGTTCAACTACAGGCAAGCTGTAAAAGTAGCTAACTGCATTAGAGCTGTTTAAGAGGAGAGATGTATTGTATTATGAATGAACAAAATGTCAGATTATTGATTTTAACAAGCTGAGCAGTGTAAACTGGTGCAAAACCAACGAGGACGATCACAATTATGGTGGCAACATTAAACTTAAAGTCAAATTTTACAGTAACTACAACTAATAACTGTCGAAAACACACTGCCTTGATGCCAGTTAGCTGTTTTTGCCAAAATCCTATGTTTAAATGTAGACTTAATCTGCAGCTTTTAAACATCTAGTATTAAATTAATGAATGCATTAATAAAAGCACATTAATAATCACAAATTGCTCTCAACTCAGCTGTCATTGTGTGTATATCTCAGTGCAATGCATTACTGGATTATGTGTTAACAACAGTTTTAATTATTTAACAAAATATTAAACTACAAAAAAAAAGCAATACCAATCAACATTTGTTGTTATTTTTAATACATGTGACACTGAAGATTAAAGTAACGATGCTGAAAATTCAAACAGCATTGCATCACAAAAATAAATTACTTTTTGAAATATAATCAAACATATCAACACTTATTTAAAACTGTAATATTAGTTTACAATATTGTATAGTTTACTTTATCAAACTTGTGATTGGTAATAAATATGATTCATTCAATAGGTGAATCGTTTAATCCATGGCATTGAAACTGTTGCTAAATCTGCAGCATTGCAAATGTTCATTAGTTATTGCGTAAAAGTGCCAGTGTTACACATAATGCGGTTAAAATACATATAAGGACCAAAACATACCCTGCTTTCCAATTCAGACTTAATCTCACAGCCTTTAAAGACCTTAACGGCATCAGGATTTTTCAATAATGCATCAAAAAACACAAGGCCCCATAGGAAGCCGAGGCGGTAATCAAAAAGTGGGAGTTAAAGAATTTCTAAATAGGTTCCTATAAATAGCAAAGGACTAAAAAAATGAGGGCATGGAAAATGGATGAAGGATCAAATCCCTAGGAGGAGGCTACAGCTCCAGAAGATAAAGGACGAACGCTGCTTCACAGAGTGGGCAGCTCGACGACTTCAACCATTCACATTCATGAGCAGCTACCACCACGACATTAGAGCCATGGGAAAAAAAAAAGAAAATCACACACCAGATCAACTAAAGCTCAACCGATTCACTGAAAGGAATCTAATTCATATGTGACAGGCCAGATTAAAATATGCAGTTCACATCAGTTTCGGCTCACTTTACTCATCGGGGAAGAAGATGGACTTGATTAAAAATATTTTAAATACATTTTAATTTAATAAACTGTCATTTTTATATTTGAATCAGCTTGAAGGCAGTACAATAAAAAATTACAATTGTTACCTACATTTTTTCTTTCTCATTACTGTAATACAACTTTAATAGTAATACATTTGTGTCCATCTAATTCTATTAATCTTCATGAAGATTCCTATTCCTATAAGATTTGATTAATAATAATAATAATAATAACACTGGAACTTACTCTTCTGGGGGAGACTTTACTAAATATATGAAATATTTCAAAATATATTTCAAATATATTTGAATGCAATATTTTAATTAATTAATTTATTTATCTATTTTGATCTAAATCAGCATAAATACATTTTCAAGATACATTTTACTGATAAGGAAAACAATTTAAAATAATGATTATAATATTTGATAATATAATATTACTTTTTTTTTTTACTTTATTATTATTTTTATTATTGTTGTTGATGTTTTCAAATATCTCTTTGTTATTACCGTAATACAATTATTTTTTTTTTCACTTTAAATAATCATTACTCTTAAATGTTAATTTATTTAAATAAAAGGTAATACAATAGATGCTATGCAATGAATAAATACTAACTTCAATAAATGATTGTGTGTGCATTACAGCAAATGTATACATGTATATGACAGACAATATACTGTCTGTAAAAACACATACAAATCTGCAGTTCAGACAATTTTTTTGGCTAGCTGTACTCTTCAGGGGAAGCAGATGGACTTGACTAACTTCACTTCACACCCAACAGAGTACAAAAAGAGATCCATTCATCATGCAGCAGCTCAGCTTTTTGAGGAAAAGAGATACTGCGGAGGGATCGATATTTATCCCGCCAAGCTGAAGGTGTTTCTGGGGATTAGCTGCCAAATCTGCGCTGCCTATCAGAGTGATAAATAAAGCTGTGTGTATATGCGCGTGTTTGTGTGTGTTTAAGTGTGCTGGTCTGTCAGATACACACCTGCCCTCCGAGATAAAGACAAGCAAAGCATGAGCCGGAGATGATAAAGAAAACACGCACTACGACCTGACTCCAGATCAGATGAGAAGCCTTCAATGCAGACGTGTGGCTAAAGAGAGCCAGATACTCATCTCAGATAAAACCATCAGGTCATGATGTCTTATGATCATACCTTTACTAAATGGATGGATGGACAAGTCTCATTTCATCTCAGTATCCATTTGGAAGAAGTTAATTTGTATACACTGTTTAAAAAAAAAGAAATCCGTAAAATGTACAGTAAAAAAATGGCACCTGTGGTTGAACTCTTTATAAATACGGTAACAACATTTTAGGTTTTAAGTTAGATTTACAGTTAAATACCGTAATTTGATTAACTGATAATATACCAACCTATTTAAAGTACTGAAACCTGTTTTGTACCTTTAAATCATACTGATAACCACCAAATGCTCAGAAAGTCACGATGAACCATAGCCCATTAAAGTAGCTTAAACAAAAACATATATAGAAGATCATTCACACAAACACTAAACACCATCATGATGAAACTCATTCAATTGAAATATGCAATAAACACTAATTTAACAACATTACATGTAACATGCAACCCCAAAAAAATTATGGATAAGAAAAAAACTAAGAAGAAACAGTTTTATTATATATATATATATATATATATATATATATATAAACATCAAATGAAAAATCTAAATTTTAAATGCAATGCAGGGAATTCTGGGAATGTCAGTTTACAGTTTTTCCCTGTAAATTCACCATTAACCATTTATCAGGTTTTTATTGTAGCATTTTCAATTTTTTTTTTAAATCGTTAAAATCAGTCCTTTTTTCACAGTACAAAGACTATAGAGATTATTTATTTATTTAGTTACATATATATTTTTATTTATTTATTTATTTAATTAGTTACTGCTATTGCTACTATTATTATTTGTCTGTCTATCTATCTATTGTTTTAAATAATCATTATTCTTGATGATTCTGATTAGTTCATGCATTTTAATAAGCACGCATTAACTACATTAATGCAAATCATAATTTCAGCCTAGTCAAACATTGTTTTTGTGTGACATGATTATTAGTGCTCTAAAAGCAAAACATAATTTTGCATGTAGTTGATTTTGAAGTGAAATATGTTCAAGACGCGTTTTCATGAAATATCTTTCGAATCCATAAAACAGGTAACAAGCCACATGACTCCACCACTTCAAATTATTACATGCTGATATGCTAATTACTAATTAATGCTAATGCATTTGACTGAGTGTACACAAACTGTAGATTTCAAAGCCCAGCTTAATTAATAACAGCACTGTGAACGGAGCTGATTTCATCTACTAATACAATGGCCAGAAAGCTATAAAACCACAGCGCCTGTATATTTCAGGTTTATTAATGGCATTGCTTAAGTATTAATGGCTCTGTTCTGTATTAATGAAAACTCTCTCGTTCCTTTGGCCCAAAACAGCATCTATGATCACCTTCATGCCCAGATCCAGTAGGTCGTCGGCATAATTAACAATCTGTCAGCGTTATAGGCCGCCTATGTTCATCAAAGCCTCAGTGTTGGTTTGTAAAACTCGATTCGAGCAAGTTCCCTACGAAGTGGGCAGAAGACCGCAGGGCTTTGGTTTGGAGTGGACTTGGAGCCGTCAGAAGCATAATGTAGGTTCTGGGCTGGCAGTGATTCATGGTGAAGGGTTTTGTTGTGTCACTGAATTCATGTGGGCTGGAGTCACTAGAAACTTCCAGCATGACACGTCGTATCATGGCCTCCGTCTCTCAGGAACATCAGTATGCAAACTGCCGGCCTGATTTGTCTCGCAGTCATTCAGGGGGCGACTCTTCTCACATTCTCATAGGAATGCAAGAAAAATCTTTTTAACAGCTCAATTGCTTCTTCTAGACAGCGACGGCATTCAGTGGAGATCTATAGAGTTTTCTCAAACATTTCTCATGCTATCTGAGCAGCTTGTCTATAAAAATAGATCTAAACAATGTGAATGATTGCAGTAATACATTATTAAGAATGTTTGATGGTACAGTATTGAGAATGACAGCTCATTTTAGAAAAAATAAATAAATAAAACAAATATAAGATATAATAATATGCAAGTATAAATAAATAATTAAAAAATAAATATATAAGTATAAAATTAAAAAGAAATACATATTATATATATATATATATATATATGAATTCCACATAAAAGTGTAATCCATTACATTGCAAACAAAATTGTATAAGTCATACATAAATGAAACAAGTTAGATTGACTAATGATAAATATACACAGGTTTGAGTGTAATTTTACTGTATGACAATTATTGACTGCATTTGGGTCTATTTTTATTTTTCCTGGGGAACTTGAGGAGACATTTGAGATACTTAATGTCATTTCTACAGGAAGAAGTATAAAAACTATGGTAACACTTTAAAATAACAGAATGCTATGATTCATTAGTTAAGCATTAATAAATAGTTGGTTCATCAATTTATAAAGCTTTGATCCAACATTAATACTCATCATTGACTAGTGGAAGTGTTTGTGGGCAGGTCAGATTTCACGGTGAGGCGGGGATTGTGCAGATATGTTACCTAGTGATGTACATCGGTAACAGACAGAAGATTCGAAAATGAAATGACTCGTTAAGGCGATTCTGAGTCGACTCTGTTGCCTCTGAGAGACAATATCTTTCTTAATCATGCACTTTTTGGATTGATAACTTTGCAGACTGTTTACATTGAAGGACAGCTACAATTCAAATTGCAAATATGACATTAAAAAAAAAAAAAAAAAAAAAACATATTGCCCGCTCTTTAAATCTCGTAGTTATAAAACATTTAGCAGTCATCTATTTTTGTGAATAATCTTTTGTTTTTTTTTCTTTTTTGTAATTGGAAAAAAAAAGACAAGAAAAAAAAATACTGCAAGCATAGACTTATAAAGTTACATTTTTGGTATCTTTGGAAGATAACCAAGCCTTGAAATCTCCTTTAGATGTGCTCATAAATCAAGAACAAGGCATTTCTAGCTGTATGTATAAACTGCTTACTAATGACTATTAATGTTGACAGTGCTTTGGACAATGGGACAAAGCTTTATAAAGAATGAACTGACTATTTACAAATGCTCACCTAATGATTCATAGTGTGCAGTTATTATAAAACGCTACCAAAAGTAAAAAAAACAAAAACAATGTATAAAAATAATTAAACCAAACATGCTAAATCTGAAGGACACAGCAGAGTTGGTTTACGTCACATGATACACTCTATAAGTGTCACTTCCAATTGCACTACATGAAAATCACAAAACTTTTCGAGAGCACTAATATTAACCTTTACATAACCCGTGAATATGTACTTCAGCTCTCTACTGCATGCCTTCATTATGACATTTCAAAAACTGTATAATTAATATGAGCTGTAGGGAGCAGGTCTGGCTGGTTTCCGGGCGATTACAGTGGCGTTTTGGAGCGGGCCTGACCCATCTAATTAAAGCCTGAAACCCCTAAAGGAAGCCATAACAAAAGGTTAAAAAGTAGATACTTAACGGCTCTCATTCTAAAGATTACATAAGGAACTTTTCAGTTGCAGCAAAAGTAGATTACATGTTTGTCAGAACATTCATTTCCAAACACAAAAGTGAACAAAGCTTAACAGACAACCTCAAATGGCCTTTTGAACAACTAGCTACCTTGATTAACAGTGTAAAATCCACCTACCACCTAAAAATAACACCTAACGCTTTAAAAAGCTTAAAAAATGGAACACAATGTGCTTTCATGCAGGTTCAGCTTTTTCTCAATGGTTCAATCAATTAATTAAAAGGCTCAAACAGTTCATTTAAAACTGTTCAATGCCGAATGATTGGTTTTCCAATTCACTCAGTAAAATGAATTATTACAAAACTGCAAATTCATTTTCTTTTGAAGTAAGACTAAATATTTCTCATGTTTTCTGTTCTTTTACCTCACAGAGATTTATATGCAGGTTCAGCTTTCTGAATGCTTCAAAGAATTCATTCAAAAGCTCAGACAATTCATATAAAAAAGTTTTTTCACCAATTCCAACTCAAATTGCTTTTTGTAGGTTCAGTTTCAATTTCAAAACACAATGATTTATTCTAAAACTGCTACTTAAATTTCACCCGCAGTAACAGTAAACATGTTTTCAGTTCTTTTTCCACACAAATATTCATATACAGGCTCAGTTTTCTAAAACAGTTCAAACGATTACTTTTAAAGTATTCAAGACTCAACAGAATGATTCATTCAACAATTCCTACTCCCTACCTTTTATCTGAAAGTTCAGTTTCAATAATTGTGAAATATCCGACACAATATAATAATTGATAAAAAAACTGCTACTTCATTTTCAACCACAGTAATTAATAAACGTTTTTCCTGTTTTAAGTTCTTTTACCGCACAAATATGCGGTTCAAACCATTCATTATAAAGTATGCAAGACTTAACAGAATGATTCATTCACCAGTTATTATTCAAAATGCTAAACTTTTCTTTTTTGTTTTTCATCTGTAGGTTCAGTTTCAATAGATTTGTAAGATCGGACTCAATGACTCATTTCATTTTCACCCACAGTAACAATTTCTCAGTTTCACTACACAAAGATTGATATGCAAGTTCCTTTTTTTACACCGGGTCAATCGATTAATTTTGAAGACCTGAATCAACAGAATGATTCATTCTCGAAGTGCTTACAAACCCAAACATTTCCCCCTCCCCTTTTCTCCAACTCCTCCAGGTGCCATTGCGCGTTAATTCCAGTGTAATTTGCTCACTAAAAGTGTGATTGCTTCGCATTGCATCTGCTTATTATGGACTATCCTGTAATTAAACCAAAAAGCCTAGATAGATAATATCGGGCTATAAAAGACAAATCGAACCAAAAAGCAACTGTTGCACACTTACCGTCAAACTTTTTATGTCTGGAGGTAAATATGGTCCGTATGGTGTGGCTGTTCTCATCCACTAATTTCTCGAAATCCAGTTTGCTCTGTTGGCCGAGCCGGTCCTCCATGTCTGAAGTGCAGCAGGTGTAGCCCTGGGAGCAGACCCGCAGATGTTCACCTGTGGGACGGGAGAAGGACATATTTCACACAGACGCACTGGGAGACACGGAGCTCATCGCACCAAATCAGACACGCTTCATTAAGCCAGCGCTGCGATGTGTGATTTCCCAGACCGCACTGAAGACGTGAAGGTGCACCGAGCGAAATTAACAGTGCATGTCGCCGCTGGATGTGACATCTTTAATTACGTCAAAAGCGACAGATGGATGTTTGAGAGCCGTCCTCCAACTTCCTCCAGGCACGTGTTTTGCACTCAGGTGAGCTTTATAATGACTGCGAACAAGCAGAAAACTTGTCAGAGTGTCAGTGTGGGAAAGTATTTCCCATTTATTTTTAAAACTTCATGCTTGACAGGCTACATTATAATATAATGTGTTCAGCGTCATTTTTTATGTAGTTTCCCTGCAGAGGAACATAAAATGACAAACAAAAGAGAAAATAAAATACATATTTAATGGATAAGAAATTTGACTCGTAACCCAAAGGTCATGAATTCGACTTCCAGGTCCGGCAGGGATTGTGGGTGGGTGGGTGGTGGGAGTAAATAGCCAGAGCTCTCTCCACCTTCAATACCACGACTGAGGTGAGACTCTTGAGCAAGGCACTGTTCTCCGGGCGCCGCAGCAATGGCTGCCCACTGCTCCGGGTGTGTGTTCACGGTGTGTGTGTGTGTGTTTGGTTTTCTCACTACTGTGTGTGTGCACTTGGATGGGTTAAACGCAGAGCACAAATTCTTAGTATCAGAAACCATACCTGGCCACATGTCCTTTCCTTTCCTTTCCTTTCCTTCATAATAATAATAATAATACTTTACAAGAAACACTTTCATAGCTATATTTAGCTCCTATAAAACAAGCTACTCACAAACAAACAAGCAAACAAAAACAGTAAATTCAATACTGGGAAAAAAAAATCCATTCTATGATGTGATTTAAATATTCTCTAATATCAGCTGTATTGGCGAAAATACAGTATACAGACACACACACACACACACACACTAATGTCCGTTTTTGTGATGATTAGACCTAATGGTTTTTATACTGTACAGACTGTATGTGTTATTGCCTTATGCAAGGGCTGTCCAAACTCGGTCCTGGAGGGCCGATGTCCTGCAGAGTTTAGCTCTAACTTGTATTAAGACCCTTGTAAGGAAGCTTCTAGTATGCCTAGTAAGACCTTGATTACCTGCTTAAGGTGTTAAAGTTGATGCTAAACTCTGCAGCACCTCCAGGACAGAGTTTGGACAGCCCTGCCCCTAAACTACAGGCATTTTTAGATTTTTAAAAACCTCAATTCTGTGTGATTTATACAGTAAGTGTTTTGAAAAGTGGGGACATGGGGTAATGTCATGCAAAGACACCTTCTCCTTGTATTACCTCTGTCATACCAGTCTCATGTATGTCCTCATTTGTCACAAAAATGTGCACACACACACACACAAAATATCATAACAATTCAATTTGAGAAATAGCAGAGGTTAAACTGTTCCAAGCTGTTTTTCTGCAGGGTTCCCAACCCAACAGCAAACGAATTACATTTTTACAGTGTAAATGGCATCCCTCCAGTCATTCTGTCCAGTTTGCATTTTGCACCTGCCCGTCTCTACCATCTGTCCAGCTCAGCATTAAACTGCCCTTCCCATCGCAACTTCACCAAAAAAAAAAATCTCCAACACCTGCTCGATGAGAGCACCGCTGCATCACTCCCGAGCCAAAGCGCTTCTGGCACGTGTGCACCGAGGGACAACATAACGTATGGAGGAAATGCCAAACCACAGGCTAATGATACATTTAAAATCACCTCAAACTTTGGCGGCGAATCATTAGTTGCTCCCGGTGAGTGAAAGCGATAAACGAGAGTGTGTTGGTAACGACACAGCTGCTGAACAGTGTGTGAGAAAAAAAACTCATTCTCATACTGCCAGTTGATTCGAAAACTAATATCAGACCATTATATAGTGAGCAGGCGGATGCCAGTGTTTATTTTTGAGTATGCATTGACTTCTGCAGAGAGAATAGTTTGAAGCCTGTGTGCGATTTAATTTTTGATAGCGTCTCCTCGTTTTAATGTAATAAGTGAGAAATTGTGCAATTTATGAACGGAGCCGTATCTGAACATGTCTTTGATAGGAATAATAGGAAACAGACATTATAAGCCCATGCATTCATTGAAGAAACATTTTCACATTAGACTTCAATGTTCGTCGAACATTACGCACGCTTTCAGTATCTGGAATTGCTTGGTCAAGGGTGTTTCCAGCTTTTGGGTTTAAAGCTTTTTGCCCGTATAAAAGTTAAATTGCAAATGAGATGTCTCTTCAATGACAATGGCAGTAAATGGGGAACAAATTGTATAGCTCTACTCAACAATTGTCTCCACTTTTATTTTCCCGAAAGCATTTTTTTATAGAAATTCAAGGCGTTCAAGTTGATAGTACTTTTGGGTAAGTCTTTTGAAAGATCTGTTCTACTCACAAAACAGTTTTTACTGTATTTGTGATTGCAAATGCAGCATTGGTATGTTAACATATTATAAAATGTAATTTATTTCTGAGAATGTTCAGCATCATAACTCCAGTCTTCAGTGTTCATACTGTGATCCTTCAGAAATCATACTAATATGCTGATTTGCAGCTAAATAAACATTTCCAAATTAATGTTGGAAACAGCTGTGCTAATAATTTTTATTGTTTTTGTGGAAATTAAGACATTTTATTTTAAAATGGAGAGCTTTTGCTTAAAATAGACAATGTTTTTGAACATTATAAATGTCTTTGCTCGCACTTTTATTAATTTAATGTACCCTTGCATCCATTTATTGTCATAGTATTGCCCAAAAGCTTTAAAGCCTCAATAACATCCTAGTATCTTTTAGAGAACAATGGGATTGAAGATCAGATGAGGTTTCTGAAGAAGTTTCACATTTTTCTTACGTTCTCCTAAAAAAAGAGACTAGAGTTCAGAAAGGATCTCAAGAAGCTTGTCATTAGGTCTGCAATATCAGCTCAGTTATTTCTCATCTCATTCAGACCAAATGATCTGCATCCTCTGTACATCTGACAACTATGCTATACTTCTTATTGCTCCAAAAAGCATTTTAGAAAAAACGTCTGGTGTTTAAACACAAACATGCAGTCTTCTGAGTCTCCTAAGCAGCGAAATCTTAGGTTAGCTGATTTCTGACGCACAGTAATGTTTATGAGGTGCTCTGTTGGAGATTCATCGCTCGTCTTACGGTGCACCAGCAGCTGGCTGGTGTCAGATGAGCCCGTCACAGATAATGACAGACAAAGCCCACACATTTCATCTCAGAAAAGCTCAAGTAATTCACGAGGGCAAAATAACTGAAGAAAAGCATATCATTTCTCATCACGTGCTACACTGGCTTGAGCTCAGCGTGTTTTTAAGCACGCTGAGGCGAGGTCATGATAAACACCAGGTTTTCACAAACCGTTCCAAGACATTAAGTTATTCTTTCACGGTCATTTTCTCTGGCTTCTCCTCTCTGTCTCGGCACAGATGTGGTGGATCGTTACGGATCGTTATCTCTGGAACCTGGAGCACGGAGCGTGATTGAAGCGCAGCATTGTAATTAGCTGGAAATGCTGACTATGAGAAGCTGGAGAGAGTGAGTGCTGCTGTTGTTCAAATGCCAGAGACAGCATCCATTTACCACAGACAAGACAACAAGATCAGTCCTGCCACAAGAGCCCAGTCAGAAACAATTGCACAGTCAGAAACATCACAGTTTGTGAAACTGACTGGTGTATATACAGTGTATATATATATATATATATATTTTTTTTTTTTAGAAAAATAAATTAATTAATTAACACAATATGTACAATATTCATTTTAAGCTTGGGTTTGATAAAATTGTAACACTTTATTTTACGGTTACACCTATTAGTTGTTTATAAGCATGCATATTATATTAGTCATTTATTAGTGCTAATTAAGCACATATTGTACATGACCTTAATGATTATTATCAATTGATTATAATCAATGTTGAAAACAATAGAAAATATTCTAGAAGTATTCTGTAAAGTTTATAGAAGTATCCTGTAAAGTTATACACATCTTTCCTGTCACTGTCATTCAAGTTAATGCATCTTTGTTAAAAACAGTATTAATTTCTTTCAAAACGAAACATTTTTGTCACATTACTGTACATTCTAAATCATACTTTTCTGTCTCACTAAATATCATGCTTCTATTTCACAGTGTATTTTATATTTAAACATCTGGCAGATGCATAAAATTGTTTGCAGAGGCAGCTGTTCATCTATTTTAAATACAAATAGTGCATCTTTATTCATGCATATCATATAACTTTGCGCTTCATCCAGTTTTAAATCTTATTTTGTTATGATGGATGTAAATGTCAAATCCGAGGTACTGTGTATTTACAGCAGCAAATCCTCGCTCTTTCTGGATTTGTGCTAATCATCATCAGGAAGGGAATTGGCGCAATAGACATATGCATATCAAAATAACACTAATCAGATTAAAGACGCATTTTAAAATACGCTGATTACAAGAGGGATTACATTTATAAAAAAAAAAAAAAAACTTCTGCTGATGCACAAACAACCCCATCTGTGCTGTCAACTAAAATAAAGAAACTAAATGTTGCACACACAAAAAAAGCAGTGAATCAAACAGTTTACTGAAAACCAAAATGCATTCAGTGACTGGAGATTTAGAAATAACTTTATCTTCAAATACAAAAGCAAAGCAAAAAAAAACAAAAACAAACCACATCACACACAGTTTATACAGTGCAAATGATGCTTGTCAGCTCTGAACAGGCTCTCTGCATCAAAAGATTCAACATCCAACCTGACAAAGAGTTTGACAGTACGACTACCTTCAGCACTACGTCACTGTCGTGTTAGCTCATGAAGGAAATCTGCAGTATTTTTTCTTCACACTTCAAACCCAACCAAATCAGCTTATTAACCAACTAGATACAGCCAAAAAATAGTTTAAATACACCTATAAGCATCAGCTGAAACCTGAGATGCTGTTTGCTAACAGCTTGAAAAATCAAGGTCTACAAAACCACAGGTACACGCAATCTTTTATTCATTAGTACATGAACATATCAGAAAGACCCCATGGCCACTAAACCAATTCAGCATATACACAAAATGTATATATTGTATTATTATTCCTCATACTTTGAGTTGACAAGATCAAGCATCCCCTTAAGTTGAGCATTAAAGTCTGGCGTGAAACTTGAAACTAACCTGACAACAAAACTTCCCAGACACTTTTGACTTGGCATAGACATGAAATTAGTTTGTAGCATTTGTTTTACTAATTACATTTCTAAAAGGTGATCAATAATCAAAAACTCATATTAAAAGAAATGCTCCACACCCCGAGGATAACTTCAAATTAAAAAAGCAACAAGCACGATCATATTCAAACAGCCTGCTTATTTCTTTTCTTATTATTTTCTATTCCTCAGGAGCCGGCTGTTTTGATGCTTACTCTCTATTGCATCATTATAGAAATGATAGAGTTAATAGACATTTCAACGGCATAAAACGATTTCAAGCTTCTTCCTCCACTAGGCATCGTTTGAATTTGCATCTCTTTGATGGGCCAATATCTCCACGGACCAATCACGCCGGCTAGTAAATATAACCCAAAGTCTGACTTCTTCTTTATAAAAGCATCTCTGTTCATGTGCAGAAGTAATACTGTAAAACTTTTGTAAATAACACATGCAAAATCAAATTGATATAGAAGTGAATACAACAATTCAGCAGTTCCTCTGAGACTCACGCTGAAATTAAACACTGCATTAGGCTCCGGTTTCCAGTAGTTTTACTTTTGCTTCTATTTTTTAAGTCGTGTGTAGGTTAAAGTAATTTAAGTTTATAGTCTTGGCCTAACTCCCAAAGCTCAGATAAACTTGCTGTAGTTATGATAAAGAAATGCAATAAAATCTAGTAGTAAACAATCCTAACTAAAAAGTTAGATTATATTGAATTATTTATATGTGTATATTTAATGATCCACAAGCCTATGTAAACAGAACAGAAAAATACAGAACAAATTGCATTATTATATTACATTATATAATATTATAGGTCAATTTAACTGATCATAGTCCGGGACAGTCATTTTAAAATTTGCTAGTAATTTTTTTTTTTTTTTTTTACTATTTTATATTTCAATACATTGCATTATAACTGAATATTATGTAACATAAATATTTATTGTAATATAATCAATGCTGTCAAATAATTAATTGCAATTAATTTAATATAAAATAAAAGCTTTTATTTACACAATGTATATGTGTTTTTAAAATGTGTTTTTATTATGTACTGTATATATAAATACACACGCATGTATATACGTATATAAGAAAAAATATATATTTGATATATAAATTATATTAAATTATATTATAATAATATAATATATTTATATATAATACAAATTATATGAATATAAATGTAAACAATATATATATATATATATATATATATATATATATATATACACAGTACGCACAAACATTTGCGATTAATTGTAAGAATATAGAAAGAAGTGCACGAGGTAAGTCAAAAATTAGCTGCAAACTTTAACAGAAAAGTCACAGGTTTAGTTATTAACCTTTATCAGCAGCAATCATGACATAATGCTGATTAGCACAGAGAATAATTTTGTCTCATCCCTCTTTTTGTAAAACAGAGAAAGAACAACTGTATTGTTCTGGGCAGAAACAAAGTAAGCTTGAACGTGCCTTAAAGTATTTACTGAAAGATCTCTGACAGTCTCTGTGCTAATGAAGGTAAAGTTTATATAGAGTCAGGCTATAGTGTGATGCAAGCTTATAAAGCTGATGGGATCCAGAAATGAGATCAGCCCTGTTGCTTCACTTCAACACGCATGCCGTTCGTTTCCCTACAATCTGCCTAATTTCATAAGCTGTGCAATTCATCAGTGGAGAGGCCTTCAAGTGGAGCCAAAGAACCGAACTAGAGATACGGACGTCACTCTGAAACTACAATGATGTGCTGCAAAGTTAAATAAGCTCAGAGAAAAGCAAAGAGAAACAGAAAGACTATTGCCTATTGTTTGCTTTGGGAAGGACTGGAGGAGAAGGAAGCATCTGTAGCGCTATCATTACAATTGAATCTTGACTCAAGCTGGCAGTAATTACATTTCACATAATGAGTGTTTGATTGTAGTGTAAGACAAATTAGCTTCCCTTAAAAGTGAGTAAATGGAAGTAATTGATGGTGGGATTATATTGCTAAACAGAAGACAAACTGTTGTAGCTCTCCATCTTCAGACCTCCCTGTGGATCCGCACAGAGACTGGCTTTTTCTGAGCGAACGGCTTCGTTTAAACCTGCTGCTTTTCTGCTAGTATGTGGCTTTTGAATTGGATTTCTCACTCTGTGAAGTTTATCTGAGCAGACAGGATTTTCATGTTTCATTACATTATGACCACAGTCAAGCAGAGAAACAACACTAACGCTGCACCACGACTGGAGCTCCACACAGACTTTATTACATCATAGCAGAAAAATAATTGAATTATAACATGATTACAAAATAATAATATTCCAATATGATTAAAATGTATTATAATATAATAATATAATATAAAAGGTGGTGAAGCACCTTGGGTTTGCATTATTTTTCGAATAATTCAATGGCCCGGAGTCAGTTTTTCTACGTAAAACACTATTGTGTGTATGATTATTTCTTCAGCATGTCTGTTGTTAATTCCAAAACGTAATTTCAGACCTACTAACTTAGGCTTTAGACACTGATAACAGACTAATGCTAAGTTATAACAAAGTTATGAGTGTGTGAGAGGGAGAGAGAGAAAGAGGTGGTTAATAATAAATGTTTTGCATTTAAATGCATTGCATTAATTTAAAAAAAGCCCATTTTACTCCAAACTATAAGCTTTTTTATTATATTTATTAGTATTTTTTTATTATTTTATTTTATTGTCTATTATTGTTCTCATTTTATTTGCATTATTTTACTTTGAAGACGAGTTCTGTAATCAGGGCTCAACAATAGCATCCTTGCATTTTGATGCAATACACTCTTTAATATTTAGTTTTCTGTGACGCCTTAAATATGATGTACATTTATATCGGACAAATCAATCATGTTTTTGACCCATTTTTCAGTCAAATGTATCACATTATTAAGTATTTAGAGTCATTTTAGAGATATAAACTTTCCAGATAATAATCAAAACTTCTGTTCCTAATTGTCTTTAAAGATTTTTTTAATCATTAGATATTTTAATTATTTAATAAAAACATTTAAGCGTTAACCTAAAAAACTCAAAACATATACACAGCACACATGCATATATAATGTAAACAAAACTTTTATTTTGGATGCAATTAATTGTTTGACAGAACTAGAAAATAATATATATATATACACTGTACATATACAAGATAGGGGGGAAAAAAAGACTAGTGGTGGCATACTTATATTTTAGTGCAAATCCCGATGTTTTTCTGACCTGAGAATGGATTTTTTTTTTACCTGGACAAGTGGACAATGTCATGGGAACTGATTTGGTCATGAAGTGTGCAAAACCAAGACAGGTATTTGACACAACTCTGAAAAGTGGAGGAAAAGTGGGATAGAGATTTCATACTGCGGCAAAGCCAGCCCAGGGATCTGATTATGCCCAGCGAACAAAGTCATGCCAAAAAAACTTGGAGCAACTCTCGACGGTATTCATTAGTCTACCTGGCCACAGGGATCTCCTGCATATGGTCGCTGCCATATGGTGCGTCCCGGGGCCCGTCGAGGGCCTCTCTGCCAGCGCCTTCACCTCCAGCCTAATTTACAGCCGTTCCCCACAAACCACACGTCATTTCGCTGCATTTTGTTAGGTGGCGAGAAGCATAGAAAAATCAATAATCATTGTTTATTGCCTGGCTGGTGTGTGGAGACTTTTGTCAGCGGCCACCCAATAAGTCATTTATCATGTAGCTCCGCAGCTCCGGAGAGAGTGATGGGACGGCGAAAACCAGAGACTCATTTAAGAACCGCAAAGAGATTTGGTCAGTCACGGCTGAGACAGGAAATACGAACTCTCTGCTAATTCTGCGACTAATCAACTGCAGGAGCTTGAACTCCACGCAGGATTGATCTGCCGGCAGATACGTGCTCATCACAAGCTGCTCCACATCACTGACTTCTTCTCCCAGCACTGCCTCTATAGATCAGACATTTTGCTCAGGTGCTCCATTACCGCATTATTAGGTGGAAAAGCTTCAAGTCCAGCACTACCATTGATCTGCTTCATACAGTCTCGCTATTGAATGAGGCTCGTGAAACGTATTCAAAACAATTACATTTGTCTTAAACTAATGCAATAATGTCGGTGCAGTGTGAATTATAAAAGAGCATCATTTATTTTATTTTTTTCAAAAACATAAATAAAATAAAATTCATTCAAATAAAAGATTATTTAGGTTTAAATTTAAGTTAAGTAAAATAAAGTAAATATAATGAGATCTATAACAGCAAATAAATACATTGTTTATGTATTGTCGACAACCTAGTGTGTTCATTCGTGTTCTTGTACCCTGTTATCTTATTCTGGATTTATCGTTTTTATCGGATTTAAAGAGTTTTCCTCTGCTTCCCTTGGATCTATGTTTTCGTCTTGCCCTTAGGAATCTGTTTACTGGTACGTCTGACTCTCGCTTGGTTAAATTATTTACTCTATTGTCTATGCCCCTTCTGATTCCGAGTGTTTGACTTTGTCTGCCTGACCCTGAACCCAATAAACCCTTTTGCATTTGAACTCGCACGCTTCACTTCCTCCATTCGTGACAATAACGGATGAGAAAATTAGAACAAAATGTTGTGTGGATTTTAATTTACGCTGTTTTACAATTTTAAACTAAAATAATGCAAATATAATGGAATCTATAGAAAATAAAATAAAACTAAATTAAATAATAAAAATGTTAGAGTTCACGCAAAATGTGTTTTTTTTGGTTTTTTTAGAAATCAACAACATATTTGAATGCAAAACATTAAATTGTTCTGCAAAAAAATAAAAATAAACAAAAAAACTAAATATACACATATATACATGTACAATAGTGTCATATTTGAGAGTGAATCTCATAAGAATACTCAACAGAATACTGTTCTTTCACTTTCCTGATCAGCTGCAACACAATATTTCTGGAATCAAATCATTTCCATTGTCCTGAAAAGCCACAACAACACAGCCAGTCCGAATTTGTTAAAGGTTCAAACACAGCTCTGTGAAGTGGGATTCGAGAAAAATGTGATTCTAGTGTGAATAAGGATGATGCAATATAAACGGCAACAAAGCAACCAATAAAAGGACTTGTTGGTTTCCTGTAGCTGATCAGGACACCATGTTTCTGTCTAAACCAGCCTGTATGGTTCTTCTGTTTTTCTGTCTCAATCCACTCTGCACTCCAGGGTTAAACGCACTTCTGAGAGCTGGACAAAACAGAGCTGTCCCATTCTCAACATCACTACTGTTATACCGTCAGGTGTTTCCTCTGACTATTGTTTTGTTTTCATGTCTTACCCATGTGCTTTTCTGTTTTTATTTTCATTCTGTCTCACGTGCTTTGTCTTGTTTGTAACTCCACCCCGCTCATCAATGATTATTCCCTTCCAGCTGTGATTCCCAGGTGCATTGTGTGTTCTCTTAATTTGTGTGTTCATTTAAACAGTACGTTGAGTCTTGTCTTTGTGGATTATTGACGTGGTGGTGCTCGTCATGTTTGTTTGCGGAGCTCTCCACGATTTCCTTTTATTTTGTTAAATAAATGTTCACTATCATTCTGAATCTAGTCGTCGTGCCTTTGTTTACTCGCTAGGAAGCGAGAGCACAACTAGCCCAGCATGACAACTACAATGCTCCACTCAAATCCCAGAATTCATTTATCAAAAACATACAACACTTACTATAGATACAAACGTAAGTGACTCTTATGAAAGAAAGAAAGAAAGAAAGAAAGAAAGAAAAAAATAAAGAAGGCTCTTGCTAACCACTGGTTACATTAATAAAATATATTATATAACTTTAATGATTTTCTGAAATTAATCTTTAGTAAAATCTCTAGAAAAATCTTCTATAGTATATAAATAATAGTGTACATATTTAACAATAACTAGAATTTAATGATTTTTGTATGTTATTTTTAATAAGTATTTCACTTAATAAGAAATATATTTAACATTAACTAGCGTTTCACGATTTTATGAAATTATTATAAAAATAAAATAAACACCTATTGTATTTAGTTATATACTGTAGTACTTAACTAACTAGCATTTTATGATTTTAATTACTTTTTAACCAACCATTTTGATTTGTTATATATTGGAAAAACCTTTTAGCATAACATTTTATTAAATATATTAACTATTAATTTGGGTAAATTATATAATAACAATACATAAATAAATAACATTAACTAGTTTTTTATTTATTAAATTATTTATTTACTATTTGATATTATTATTTTTAAACATTTTATTATTTTATTAGCTTATACACTATTTATTACTAACTAACTGTCTATTATTAATATCATGACTTTATGGAGAAAAAAATATATATAAAAATTAAATTAGTTTTATGAAACAATTGATAATATTCTGGGATTTATAAAATTAACCAGGGTTTCAAGATATTATGAAACAATATATTTTCTTTCATAAAATCTTCAAAAAATACATTTGATATCTAAAATGAGGATGCTGAAACTCATCCTAATTCATTTTAAAGGGCAGCAAGGAGTGGCATGAGATTGACTTGTTGACTTCTCTGAGCTAAACAAAAACCTCAATACATCTCCATCCAAACTCATCCAGACCGAGAGAACATGCAGCGTTATCATCACCTGGTCTGTCATTATCAGCTTCTCCAGACTAATATATGTGTCCCACCTCAACACACAGAGGCCCTTCACAGAGCCAAAACAAACATTAAAGGTCCTGGAAGATGAAGACAGACACTCTCGGTCCCGAGTTCTTTGAGCGTTTGCCAGACCTACTCCAACCAAACCAACAAACATGATTAAAGGGCTGCAAGTTGCTGGTGCTGTCACGGCCTGGATGCCCCTTAAAATAATAATAACACCAGTCCATCTAATGAACACATCAGCTCCATGCTGCATAATGAATGAGTTTCAGACCAAACGCTGCTTAATTATCCCTTCAAGCCAAGTTGTAACCAATGCTAAGATCCAACTGGGTTCACGCCAAGACCGAGTCTGCATGTTCATATCGCTTTTGGGAGGAAGATCTAAGTAATTGATTCAGCCTAATTGAATCTAAGGAATAATTCAACCTCAAATTATCATTCTGCCATTATTTACTCACTGTTTAGACTGTATGTTCATTCAAGGAGAACTGGTCTAAGCTGACAAGCTCTAGGAAAGTTATCAGTCGACTGAAATGGATTTTAGGAATAACATACTGTATAAAAATTGGTTATTAATTATTTAAATGCAAAGATAGTAAAAACATGTATAGAAACTGGTGAAATTAAATGTATATTTATTTTACATATTACATTACATAATTTAAAAACAAATAAAAACATAATAATAATAATAATAATAAAACAAAAAAATTTACTGAGAACTGCCATTCTCAGTACATTAAATGTATTTTTTTAAATAAAACAATTTACTACAACAACCTTATTTGATTATATAATATAATATTTACCCAACAATCAAGGACTTTGTTTTATTTTAATTTTTTAAACAATTCTATTTGCTAATATATCATAATAGTTAATATTAAGTAACCTTTCGTGACTTTGACATTTATTTTTTATTATAATTCCAATATACCTCATAAAATTATTAATAATGTATCACTTTATTATTTATTTATGTGGTTAAAATATATTAACAATAAGTAGTATTTATTGATTTCTAAAATTATTATTTTTCTAAAACAATTATTATTATAAAATATTCATTATTAATGATCATCTTATTTAAAAAAAAAACTAAAAAAATCCAATTAAACAGTTAACAAAACAAATTCTTCATGACACAATTATTTGCTTATTTAATACTATATATCAGTTAGCACAATGTACTTTTCACCACCTAAGCTGTACACTAAACCCAACTTTGAATTCATGTCAGAATATCATGACTCACATCTCTGGAAACTAAAGATATTTCCAAAATAAAAGTTCAGTTAAAAGTTCTGATATACTGGCCAAATGGGGAAGAAGAAAAAAAGGCAAAAAGTAGGCTGATATATTGGCCACAAAACATGGTGAATGTTACGCAATTGAAATCATAATTTGCTGAGGACACTGTAATTGGATGTTATCATGTAAGTGAGTTCACAGGAAGTGGGAAAGCAGCCATAATACGTGATCTTTACCCACATGAACTTTGACTTCATATCCCACTTTCCTCAACTTCAGCTGAGACTCCAGACCCAAATTGAATTTGTCCATACAAGATGTTGAAGAGAATTCCCCAAACGAAATGTCACCATATGCTGCAGCTCTGCGAGGCGATGAAAGATTCACTTCAACTTCCAAATCACTTCCATTTTTGGCAGCCAGTCGTAACTTGCCCACAGATATCTGGAATTTCCTCAAGTACAAGTGAGATACAGAAAACACCAGACTTTATATTTGTGCAAATTACTCAGCTTGTTGTTCTACATTTGATTTAAGCTATGTTTTGTCATTTTAAAGTAATGTAAAGTGACTATAATGAGAACATGGAGATCTTCTTTTTTTCAAGAATCATCTCTATCTTACCTTTTTATAATTTGAATAACCTTCTTTCGCCACAAAGAACCTTTTGTGAAACAGAAAGATTCTTCAGATGTTGAAGGTTCTTTATGGAACCATTTAGACAAAAAGCTTCTAAGGCATCATGAAGCACCTTTATTTTTAAGAGTATATCTAATGCAATGCTAAAATAATGCAATGCTTTAAGGAAGAGCAATATAAAACACAAACCCAGTAATGCTGAGATGTTAAACCTCAAACTCCTTGATATCAGCAGCTTTAGCACCTTGTGCTTTAATGGAAACGTGCTCTCAAGCAAACGATTCCATGAGCCACTGATCCACGGCTACTACAAAACACACACACAGCAGCAAGTCATCCAACAACACCAAAACCAACCCCTCATACATACACACACAGCTCAGGCCTGCTGCAATCTAAAGTCCAATTTATGTGCATTAACAGCCTTATGAGCGCTTTTACAGTTCCCTGCTCAAAGCTCCTCCAGCGCTAATGAGGGTCACACACACACACACTCACACTCACCGCTCGCAGGTGGACCCGCTTCTGCTAAATGTCAATGGAGGAATACTGTTAGCCAGGAATGCAGGTGTCCACAATGATACATGCAGGCTATTAAAACCACTACAACACTCCTCAAAGAACAAGCCGAATAAAACTTTATTATGCTTATTTTATGACTGAAGGTGTGATATAATGAAAAATTAATGTCCTACAGGGCATCATCAATGTGCAGCGTTCAGAGCTGACTCGAGAATGTCTTAAAATTACAATTTCATTTATATAGGTTACAAAGTTGCAAGAGAGTGGAATTAGTATGGAATTTAGAATAGACTCATTTAAATTTGAATTAGGCCTACAAATTATTTACGGGATATTTCAATATATACTGTATATTAGAGGGAGTTAATGAATTATCATCACAATTGAAACAAAATGCCATATACAGTGAGGTCAATAAGTATTTGAGCACCTTGTGATTTTGCAAGGTCTCTTAGAAATCATGGAGTGGTCTACAATTTTGAGCATAGGTGCATTTCCACTGTGAGAGACAGAATCTAAAAAGAAAAATCCGGAAATCACATTGTA
>JAUMHI010000033.1:16405787-16417574 GCA_032359435.1 Enteromius unitaeniatus
TTTCTCTACCATACTGTCTCCGCAGAGACTTTTCTTCTTCCAACCTTCGCAAAGGTTCTCTATCTTAAAGCTTTCCCCTTCAGGCCTTCGCTGCAGGTACTTTTTACAAAGCTATCCTTCGTCCCTCCCTACTTCCGCAGAGGTTTCTCAACCATACTGTCTCCGCAGAGAATTTTCTTCCAACCTTCGCAAAGGTTCTCTATCTTCACTGTTCACTGTACCGTCATGTTTATATTGTCTTGCTTGCTTGCTTTTCCAACCCACTAATCTATGTCTCTGTCTCCACCAGCAGATCACCAGACAATCCAGCTCACCAGGCCAACCCATTCCAAACACACTATAAGTCCTTACACTTTTACGCGTGTTAAATTAAACTGGAAATTAGGTGCCGGAGAAATGGACCCGACTAAACCTGGTTCTCCCAAGGTTTTTTCCCCCCATTCTATCATAGATGGGGTTTTGGTTCCTTGCCGTCGTCGCCTCTGGCTTGCTTAGTTGGGGGTCGCCTGATTTCCAGTAACCATCGTCTCTGCATTTGATAAACAAAAGTTTAATCACTCTACTAAAAGTTTACCATCACTCTACTTCCTACTTGATAATGTTCAGTGCTTTGCTACAACCCACTGACCCGTCCAGCATCCTCTTACCAAGAGCTTTTGGGAGGCTCATTCGGCTGCTGTCCTTATTTAGCTTTTTGGGGGGCATGAAAGGACCGAGCCAGACGCCGAGCTCTAGCCCTAGCTACAATGTGCAGTACGCCACATATGCTAAACTTTGTCCTTCTTGATTATGAGGAAGCGCGAACTCTTGAAGTGAAGTTTTTGCAAATAAACTAATTTCGAGTAGGAACGCGGTCGATTAATCACAGCTAAGACCCGCATCACCTAATCAATCTCCTCATTACACCTGCCCAATCAAATCCCCTTCTACCCACTATAAATAGCCCGTCCTCTTTCCTTCCACACCCCGCCTTTTACGCATCCCTCCTCCACCCCTTCTCCGCCATTTAGCTGCTCTCGCGCCTTCCTTTCCGGGGGGCATGAAAGGACCAAGCCGGACGCTGAGCTATAGCCCTACCTACGGTTCAAGCCTCTAGGGTTCGGTGTCCGCCCTCCTCCCACCTCATCCCCCCGGAAAGTATGCCACATATGCTAAACTTTATCCTTCTTGATTATGAGGAAGCGCGAACTCTTGAACTGTACAATATCTAAAGCGAACCATCAAAATAAAGTGTTACCAAAGTGTTTGTGAGCTTTCAACGCTCCAAAAATGAATTTGCATTTTCATTCAGACCAAAGCAAAAATCAAGTTTTCCCAAATCCGTATGCATACAGTAACAAGTGGCAATACGCTAATGTTCCATGTGGGCACCAGCATTAAACGGCTTGGCACTCATTTCAATGATTCAGAGTCGACTCTTTCTTTTGAGAGACAATACACGGTGCACTTTCAGATTTAACACTTTGCAGGATGTTTTATTCATTTAGAGCTGTGTTATACACTACATGAAAGATTCTTTTTAAAAATCCACAATAGGGGAACCTTAAGAGAGTTGTGAGTAGAAAAAGATTTGCTAGTTTATTTGACTCTTTTGCCTGTTTGATACAGATTTTTTGCCCTCTAAACTTGGTTTTGCTTGGCTCTGTTTTGTAAATGCAGTTAATACTAGCTTGGGATAGGGAGTCTGATCATTTTGTTCTTTGTTTTTTTAAAGTTAGGACAGAAAATGTTTATTTTGGAAAGGCCAGCAAGAGGTTTAAAAACAAGAACATTTTGTTTGTAATGTTTGTCTTTTCAGCTCCTGAACTTACACTCCTTATAAAGGTATTTTTGTTGCAAATCTTTTGCCTATGATAGTCCTTTCATGTTGCATTTCTTCAGTAGATGGGGCATAAGAGATGTAGAGTATGAAGTTCACATATCTCTTCAAGTTCATCACCTTCACTATGAACAAAACGCACTTATTTTGGAATATTGCATTATATTTACATTAAAAAATGTAGTTGCAGTTGTAGTTTTTGTTATTTTTTGAGCTGTAATGGTTTACTAAACATGATGGATATCATCGGCACTCAAAAAAACTATTCATTGGATGAACTCAATTTAATTGAGGGCAGGATTTCCAACCAATAAATATGTGTAACGCCAACTCATAAAAAACAAATGAATGCAATGAAATGTAATTGAGTTGGGTCAACTCAGTTTGATCAAATATAGTTTTAATGAAATTGATACATTTTATGCTTGTTGAACTCAAACTAAAACATTTAGCTGGAAAATAAATTAATAGGAAGACATTCTTTTCACACTGACAATTTTTATTTTCTTAACTCTAGGCATTAGCCAACTTGTTATGCATAACATAAGATGGTTTTGATACTTCCATGGCATGCCCAGAGTATTTTTTTATTATATTTGAAATAGCTTTGATTCATGTTAGCAGGTTTACAGTTTAACACACAAATGAAGCCCAATGTAAACTCAGAAACATATTTATGTGCCTTGTGACATCGTAAATGAATCTTTTCCAACTGAAAACTCAAGTCAGTCTTCCAGTCTAGCTAAGCTGTTCAGTTGGTTTAGTTGACCAGTCACAAGGTCTCCAAGCCTGGTATGTGCCAAAAACCCCTCAGCCTGAGTAGCTCAGTGGTCAAATCTAATTTAAGCAGTACATTTTGTCCAATCAGTGGTCATTTTTCTTTAATGATTTGTATTGCATGTATGAAGTCAGTTCTCATGTTCTTCACATTCATTGCATGAGCTGTTTTAACTCTGATAAAATACACTTGCTTTGGTATTTCGTATATAACACAATGACATTCAGACTTATTTTGAAGTTGTAAATAAAGGTCACGGCAGTACAGTATGCTTTACAAGGAAACACTATTTCAGTCTTTCTACTGTATCCCCCATTCCTTTGCAATTATGTATGAAATATACTAGCAATTTCTGAGTGGAAATTGTTTCGAATTGAATCCCACACCAACATTTCTTCAGTGCACCACACACACATACACACAGGTTCAACAGTTACTGCAGTCTCTGAATAAGCAAGTATCTTAAAGCGCCACAACTTTAGGTTATTTGCACAAGAAAAGCATACTGAAATTAACGCCCTTGCTTTCGTCAACACTAAACTGATTTGAATTTGCATTGAATATGTATTTGTGCATATGCTATTGCGTGCAATTATATTATGTTTCACTATACAAAAGCAGGAATAAATATATACTGTACACAGACGTGCACCAGCATCAACAGCAGACATTTACACTATAGATGCTCCCGGGGACTGAGCCCTTAGAGAACGACCATAAGACAACATGCTCACAGCTGAGACCACAGGGAAAAGACAAAATAATCTTATTTTAGAAATGCACAAAACATTGTACACACATCCCGCAGGTCCATTTCAGTGCTTCTAAGTCCCCAGTATTCCTGCATTATTCACCGCCAAACATTTACCAAAATCAATGTGCAAGTTTAATTTATTTGAAAAAGACTTTCACAAAAATCACACATCATCAACGAAGCATGCAACATCAGGCTGAGCCTGCCGTCAGAATGAGCAACAAATGTCAAGTTAAGCCAAATGCAACTGTACTGTGGGATCAGGCACATTATGAATGCATTATCTTATCCTTTCCAACATTCGCTCATCTTCTGCATTATGTCCCTACCGCGGTAATCTGCTTTTACTGGGTGAAGCCCTCAAATGTGATTACTTCACAACAGATAACAAAGAGAAAAAAGCCTATCTATACCACAGCATGGAGTATGAATTAAAGCTACACTACGGCCTTAAGGACTCCATAAATCCAATGCTAAACAAGGGCTCATCCTACTGAGTGAGTAGGGCCACCTACTGGGGCTGTTGATATTGCAAGAGTGGGCTTTAATTAGAGGCAGAGCTGCAAAACTCTTACAATGTGGGTAAAGGCTTTATGAGATGAATCTTAATGCACAGATTTACTAACAACTGATCACATTTCGTGAGAGTGTGATGATTCAAAATTGTGTTTTCCTTGAGATTAAAAGTTTGCGTGCAACTATGAAGTCGGTATGTTACCAGCTTGCCTTTCTTTGGTGGTTTTAAGTATTATTTTCTGTCAGTTTCAGAAGAAAATTTTGGTTTAACTCACTTGGATCTGCATTCATTTGTAGGATTTCTGCATGCGAGCGTGCAGAAAGTTTTACAAAAGTTAAACAAATGGACCTATAAATTATGTTTATTCAGCTGAATGCAAATGTAGTTCTGCCTCTTAATTGCTTTTTGAACTATGTATATGGATTTTCAATTTTCAAATGATAATACGAAATGTAACCTTTTAAAATATGCATAGGAATGATTGACTTTTTCAACTTCTCCAAGTCGTGCATGTACTCCAAAAAGCATGCGTTTATTAATTAATTAATCATACAGATTCTGGCCAATATCTGTTAACATGCATTTTCTCTTAAGGCAATAGCTAAATGACCTCAAGCTGTACGTATATCCATAAATACAGAAGAGAACTGTGGTAGGAAAAGTTTTCAAAGATCAAGTCACCGAATCCCCTAAGTACCGAGCACAGATTTTCTCGTTCATGTACATGTAAATCAACCGCAAATCAACATTGATCAAGCCCATTAATGATCAATAGGACCTGAAGGCAAACCTTCTGCATGAGCACGAGCTGCTCTCCACCCGAGTCTAACTGAAATGTAAGCAGAAACGCGCTTTTCGCCGGAGTTTGTGATGTGGCACGGTGTTGGCACCTCGTCCTCACCTGATATCTCCTGATGTGGCACATTATGGAGACTGAAGCCTTTGGTCGTGAACGCCTGGCGCACATCGCTGCAGCTGCGTGATTTTACATCTCCAGCACATGACAGCGACAATAGCAGCGATAAAGAAGTGAAAACCACGACAGGTGTCTTCAACATCCCTCCTGTGCGCAAATCCAGCCGATGCGTAAAAGCGCAAAACCCGCAAGACGCGCTCAGCGCACCGGCGTCTCCAGCTGCAGGTGGACTAATGTTTCAATCATGCAATCGCTCATCAATGATCAATCACGCTTTCTGTCGCATCCGGCTCATAGCAGAATTCTCCGACGGACCCGCTCGGAACGAACAGAGAACAGAGACGATCAGAACAGAGAAGCCTCCAGAATAGATCCGGAGCTGCGCGCGCTCAACTTCTGCTGTGTGTTTCTATCAGCGGAGAGAAAGTAGCAATCCCCCTCTCCCTCCCTCTCTCCCTCCCTCTCTCTCTCTCTCTCAAACACATACATACACCAATACTGACAAACCGCACAACCCAGCGGTGAGTGTGAGAACATGGAAAAACACGAACTGGATTAATCAAGACTCCAGGAGTTTGGCTTAAAGAGGTGCTAAGGCTATATATATTTAATACAATTTGTATTAAATTTAAATATGACAGCAATAAAAAAGAAAAATATAATTGTAATCTTTTAAAAAAATATTTTTACGTATGAGTATTTTAAAATAATATAAAAATATAAAACAAACTTTGATAAATTTAATCCATTTTAATGCCATTTTGTCTTTTTATATGGCATATATTTAAATATGCATGACAGCAATGCTAGTTTAGTAAGTTTTTAACGATGTAATTTATATTTATTCATTTAGTTTCAGAAAGAAACAATGGTAATTGGATGTGAAATTGGATGTTACACAACAGGCAAAAAAAAAAACAAACTTTTTATGGTTTTGTCCATTGCTTGTCAATCAGTTGCTTTTTCTAACTGCTTATGTTGAGCGAAAGAAAGAAAGAAAGAAAGAAAGAAAGAAAGTCTCCCTCTCTCCAGATAAACCACACAGCCCAGGGGCCAGTCTCAGAACAGAGAAAACACGGACTGGATTCTGAAGGCTCATGGCGTTTTGGAGGCTCAAACTGTCAGCAGCTGATCTATTCGTCGTGCTTTGCCCTTTTCTTATGCAATTCAATGGATTTTGTATGAGAAAATGTGCGCTAGATTGGCATGACAATAACTGATGTGACTGTGTATGGCCAAGAATCACCAAAACAACAAAGTAACAGTGAAAACAGTAAACAAGAAATATAAAAATATATATCCAATCCTCAACTTTATTGACTGAATGTTGTGCGATAGCATATTATTTGGTCAATGCATTTCTGTCTTAATTGCTTTAATATGCTTCATACAATTAATTTTTTCTGCCAAATACTTCTCTTTCTCAAAAGAAAGCAACTTAAAAATGGCATATTCAGCATGCATGAGTTCAGTATCAGGACAGGAGCTGACTCACTACACAGTCTGGTGGAATAACCAGGATCCTCACAAACCAGGCTTTGACTTTCCCAGGTCACTGTCTTATGAATGGTTAAACCGCTGGAGGCATCATAAAGTTCACCTTTTCCAGTTTATTTAGTTGATTCATATTTAGTTAATGCATATGTAGGTGTTTTATGTCCCTGAAAAACCAGGCATAATTTTTCAATCTCAACAAACGCTGAACTCATCTGGTCTTTTTGAACTGGAATTTATTGAAATATTCCAACATATGAGGTTTCCATAAATTACAGTACTGTCAATCCGATGATGAAGCTGAATATGGCGAGTCTGAACTGGTAAATATCGAAATACTGAATATTTAAAGAAACTGTTAATGATATAGAAAAACAGTAGCATATGCACCATTTCTAAAATAAGAACTTTGCATTTTTAAATCAGTTTGGAATCAAATAAATCAGGGATAATATCAGTTATAGTGTAGTCCTTATCTTAAAAAATGATGTTCGTATCTATATTAATCATCATAATGTGCGCAGAATTCATGCTATATATAGATCTTGGTACTCACTACCTACCATTGTGTCGATGAGAACAATTAACTTTAATTTAAAATACATTTGTGTAACATAAACAGAAGGAGATTAAATAAATCCAAACATAATAACATTAAAAGTTGATGCGATTTTGTGAGGGGTGTGTGCAATTTTTAATTATTAATATCATATATAAAATATATGAACTTCATTCGGATAACTTAAAAGGTAATTTTCTTACAGATTCCAGATTTTCAAATAGTTGCATTTCAGCCAAATACTGTCCTATCCTAACGAGTATTAAAAATTACATGTTGAGATATCAAAATTCTTGAAAAACTTCAAAATCAGGTTTTTTTTTGTGCATATCCACAGTGAAAACAGTACAGGCAGTACAATGTTTCAAACACTGTGCTCATCCATACTGTAATGTGGAATGAAATAAGAAATAGATGTTGAAGACAGATCAGAATACACACATCAGTGCTTCGTCCTTGTGATAATGCATCATGTACTGAAGCGAAGCAGCAGCAGCCAGGGTCTGAAAGCCATCGGCCGCGCTCAGCATCCTGAAGATGGATTACTCCAGTGTTTCACCACATGGAAGGTCAGTGGTTTTCCTGTGACTGCAGGTACTGTGTGTGTGTGTGTGAACAGGATGTAGCGCTCTGTTCTGCCTGTTGTCTCAGCAACACGTGTCTCCTCTGAGACCGCTCAGAAAACTCACAGGCCGAGAATAAAACCAGTCAACTCGCATCCTGCACCAGTATTGAGTTTCTCAGCTTGTGGTGCAAATTATTTATTTTTATTGATGGCTGAGAGCGGGCCAAATGATGCTGGCCAGATTCAAACCTGCATCCATAAACCACTGCACCACAGCTCTTACATGTGAAACATACAAACCCAGCTGTAACACTTTAGAATAGGGAACACTTATTCTATTAACTATTACAGGTCCCTCATAAAATTCAATAAATAATTTCATTTAATTTAATTTAATAGATTTTTTGCTTATGAAACAAAACAAAGGTAGCATTTGTTTTTAAAAAATGATATTAAATAAATAATATTTTCAAACATATTTCATATTTTTTTGAGATCGCATGAAGAAATTAAATGTACCAGTTTCAAGAATTACCATATTTATTATTTTTTAATATAAATTTTCTACATAATTTTTAAACGTTTACTCAATTCAAAAATTATATTTATTTTTTTTTATGATAAAGCCTGAATGACTAAAAAGTCGTTTATAAATAAATGTGATACTTTATTTGCATAGTAAGTGTGCAGGATCTGGTTTGTGTTTCAGTTTTTGACTTGTGTGCAAAGATTTATTACTAATTGATCTAATTACGATGAAACAATAAACATTACTCTAAATTTTAGTCACCGAAAAATGGTTTAATTAAATAATTTAATAACATGGAAGTTAAAACTTTCATATTGTATGTTTTTTTTGCCACAAGGTTTTAATTGATCGTAGTAAAAAAATAAAGCCATCTGATTTATTGTTAAAAGATGCTCTTTGCCCACCATGAGCCCCAGAGTCTCCAGCAACTTCTGCTGCTCTTCTGCTGGATCGATGAAACTCAATGAACACTAGTGCTTTCTTTCCTTCTTCACACTGCTTGTCCAAATTGTTCCTGTTTGAACACACACACTCATAAGCCTGTTCAGGAGCAGCAGTCAGAGAATGTATGTTTGATCCGGCTGAAATGAGTCCACTCTGCAAACGGTGGCTGTGAATGGCTGTCTTTGATGTTTCATTCATCTAAGTGGAAAAAGTTGAAAGACTGCAAATCCCAGCAGACACAATAGCCTGATATTTTGTCAGGTCTTCTTTTTACTTTTCCATTCCTAACGCACAATCTTGTGTGGATCTGAAAACGCTTTTGAAACGTACGCTGCTGTGGGTTTAACCTGTGCTGGTGAAGAGGCTAAAGCTCCAGACTCCCTCAGCTTTTATTTACATCTCACTGGCTCTTCTTCAACTGTCCTGGACTTCATACTGACGCTTCTCATCAAGCCCCCTCAAAACACACAAGGACTGTAGAAATCACACAAACTTTTAAACAACAACCATTTCAGTTCTAAGAACTCTGTCTAACAGAATTATGCTTTCAGATATTAAAAAAACAGCATTGCATGTACTGTATTTTAGCACACGTAAGTCCATTCTGCAGAACAGGCTAATAAATAATAATAATATTTAAAACAATAACATTATTTAAAGTTTTATATATTTATCTGAGTGTTTGTTTGTTTTATCTTGAATTTCTTGAACTGGAAATAAATTCAAATTTGAAAGATTTTACCATTGTTACAGAATTGTTACAATGGCATTACAGAAAAACTGAACACCTTTTTCACAAAAAAATACAAATATCAATAGTAGTACAAGTAATAGTAATAATAAACAATGCATTTTTACCAACAAAAATCTAATAAATCAGCAATTACTACAACTTTAACAAGTCACAATTAACACAAACACACACAACCTATATATATATATATATATAGTAGTGACATAAATGTAAACACAAAATGTTCTATAGTGTTACAGCAAAAAAGTACAAAAATAAATGTATATATTACAGAAAACATTATATATATATATATAGTTTAAATTATATTTTTTTTATTTCATAAAACCTAAAAAAGTATTAAGTTTATGAAATGTATTTAGTTTACAAGAACTATTAAGAATAGCTTGAATAAAAGCCTTAACAATAACGATATGTTTTCATAATTTACCAAGCAACTGTGCTGAGCTGTAATATCAAAGACAACAGGAAAAATATAGGTCCATTTCATGCTTTTACAGCATCCAATAAAAATCGATCACTGGCGGAACATCTACTATAATACTGTGAAATATTTGCGACTCGCAGGTTGCTGCAAACATTTTATTTTGACAGAATATACAGCCACTTTTGAACATCCGCCAATACGGATGCTTTTCCTCCCATAACCCTGTTACTGTATCTTCCTCCTGCATTGCAAACTCACCCTTTACATGCATCTCCTGGAAAACTTACTAACTCGAGCTGAGATTAAGCAGTCAAACTAATAACAGCATCAGGTTTCTTCATGCGCAGTTAAGGACACCCTCCCTGATGCTCCTGCACCACTTGTTCTCCAGCAAAGAAATAAGAAAACAAGCCTTGCGGAGCGTCTTGTGCTCTTCGCCCTGTAAGAAATAAATCACATAACCGGATCAACAAGAGGTGGCCGGTGTTCTGCCAGAGCTGCTGGACGCATACAAATGCTGTTTCCCGATGGCAATGGCTCCCAAACACCGCTAATGATGCTTCTGCAATGGTCTGGAGAACAAAGATAAAATAAAGCAACACGGAGGAAACACGCAGCACACTTTGAAGTACATTTATTTGCCTTTAGCCTCAGGAATGTTTACATGAGGTTGCAACCCTGCTAATAGTCTTGTTGTTCTGTTCTTTCCAGACGGAAAATAACATCTTTCTCGACTCGCTTCTGTCAAAACCAAATATGCTTGGTGGAGATAAAGAACTAACTATTGTATCTGGCTCTCCAGATATTTATTAGTTGATCACAATGAACTAGCAGCCCTCGGCCATGACGATTTTACAGATTGTGTTACGCTGAGGGCATTGTTAGCGCTAACTAAGCAGAAGTCAGCGATATTTCCTATCTGTTCGTACTAAGCAAGCTGTGCTGCAGAGACTTTGCTCTGTTTAAAGGTAAAACATGCTCACTTCGTAGTGTTAAAGGTTGCATTCGCTCATCAAGTGTTTGGTTACCGTTTCGACATCAACAAATAAACATATGCATAATAACACATTATTACATACATGTGTTATTAGTCAAAATACAGTGAACACCTGTTCAATTTCTCATTAATGCAATTATCTAGTCAACCAGTCACATGGCAGCAGCTTCAATTCATTTAGGAGTGTGGCCCTGGTCAAGACAATCTCCTGAACTCCAAACTGAATGTCAGAATGGGAAAGAAAGGTGATTTAAGCAATTTTGAGGGGAAAAGGGAAAAGCATCCAGTATGCGGCGGTTCTGTGGGCAAAAATGCCTTGTAGATGCTAGAGGTCAGAGGAGAAGCTGATAGAAGAGCAACTTTGACTGAAATAACCACTTGTTACAACCGAGGTATGCAGCAAAGCATTTGTGAAGTCACAACACACACAGCCTTGAGGCGGATGGACTACAACAGCAGAAGACCCCACTGGGTACCACTCATCTCCACCACTAATAGGAAAAAGAGGCTACAATTTGCACAAGCTCACCAAAATTGACAGTTATAGACTGGTGAAATGTTGCCTGGTCTGATGCCTTGTTACCACTGTGCAGGCTGGGGGTGATGGTGTAATGTGGGGGATGTTTTCTTGGCACACTTTAGGCCCCTTAGTGCCAATTGGGCATTGTTTAAATGCCACGGGCTCCTGAGCATTGTTTCTGACCATGTCCACCCCTTTATGGCCACCATGTACCCATCCTCTGATGGCTGCTTCCAGCAGGATAATGCACAAAGCTCGAATCATTTCAAATTGGTTTCTTGAACATGACATTGAGTTCACTCACTGTACTAACATGGCCACCACAGTCACCAGAACTCAACCCAATAGAGCATCTTTGTGGTGGAACGGGAGCTTCGTGCCCACAAATCTCCATCAACTGCAAGATGCTATCCTATCAATATAGGCCAACATTTCGAAAGAATGCTTTCAGCACCTTGTTGAATCAATGCCACGTAGAATTAAGAGAGTTCTGAAGTTCTGTTCTGATATATATATATAAACTGTGAAATGTTTTTGTAAACGCTAAAAGTCCAAATTGTAAGATTTCTTTCCTTTTTTCCTATACAATATCAAGTTCATTTCTCATATCACATTTAAAAAAAAAAATAATATATATATTTTTTTCCTTTTTGTTTTATTTTATTTTATTAGTATTATTTTATTATTATTAATATTATCAGTTTACATCATTTC